>JACXGI010000290.1:82689-125820 GCA_016801175.1 Esox masquinongy
GGGGGGGGGGGGGGGGGGGGGGGGGGGGGGGGGGGGGGGTGAGAAAACAGGCACGTCAGCAGAAAGTCCATTCCAACTAATGCCTAGCACCGGGGCCCAAAATTACCTCTGACTCAACGAGCCCATTCATAGGCTCATAGAACCCCCCGTAGCTGACTAACAACACAAAAACCACAGCTAAACTCCCCAAAGTGTCACTCTTTTGTCTGTCTCCATCACGTGATGACCCTAACAGACAGGGAACAGATAAAGAGTGTTTGTGCATGTGTGTGTGTGTGTGTGTGCATGTGTGTGTGTGTGTGGGGGGGGTGTTAATGTGCGCATAATTTGCAGCGTTCTCAAGAACAGTCACATAGGCAGCAGTTTTTTTGGAAGATCTAAGATATGTCATTTTTATGCAGCCTACCTGACAGTGAGAACACACATAGAAACAGTCTCTGATAGTCAAACATCCGAGACAGTAAAAACAAAAAACAGAAATCCATAAGTGTATTCCTTTTTATTCCAGTCTGTCAATCCAATATGGTGGCAGGAAGCTGGTATAAAGCTGAAGGACTCTGTAATGTTCTATTAATGTGACAAGGCCGTACCACTTCATGTGGGTCCTGATATTACCATAATTCATCTCCAGCTGGTGATGTCACTGACATGCGTGAAATACTCAGCAAAGGTGTTTCATCAGTCTCCTGGCAAAAAAACAGACCCCAGCGAATGCTCCAGAGGCAATCCCTTCGGGCAAATGCCAGGACGCCACTGATAAAATGCATTATTCACAACAACAAATCACCAAATCTAGTTCATACTGTAACACTGGGCCTAGCTAGCTATACTGGAGATCAGACAATGCGATATAAAATATAGGCTGCACATTAGCTGTGTTCAGTGTAATGTCAATGCAAGGGGACATTGTTTACAAGATGGTGGCTAAGCTGTAGCTCAGCCAGGTCACATGTTGGTGCCTTAATTCAAATCATAGTGCTAATAAAGCCATTCTGGAAAATAAAATAAGGGCTAAATTTATAAATGGCATTACATTTTTTTAAGAGGCTCTAGTTTTTGACCACAAAACATGCATTTTCTGAAAACATTTTGCATTAAATTAGAACTTTATCCCCCTTGTATTTTCCATTATGGCCGTTCTACCCTTCACAATATTCTGTCCAAATTGTCCAATAATTATATGAAAAGGCTAAAAAACAACATCCTAATGGTTTTAAAGTGTCATAGTGTAGCTTTTTTACTGCTCATAATGATGTATGCTTGTATACTTCATTCCCCTGTAGGTGGATTAAGCTTTTACTATGAATACATTTGGTACAGCCACAAGGGTAATAAGCAAAGAACTGCCATTTTAAATAGTAGCATATACAGCTTTTTTCCTCAAACCTTTTCTTCCATCACAAGAATCTAAAAGCCATTAATTCTGACAGGGATGAGGGTAAAGCAGCAATGTTTTTGTTTTGAGTAGAAGCGAATGCAAAAGAAGTAAACAGTTTACAGTTGATGTCTGGATGTTGGGATGATGAGGCTGGTCTTTTCTAGACTGGGGTCTTGCTTGAAGGGGTTTTACTAATGCAGAGCACTTCAAACACCACAGAGAGCCATGTGTTGAAGGCTCTGACTAAAATATGTACAGGATTCACATGAAAGAAACATGGCGAAATATCGACTTACTCTACTCATGTATTTCGGCTAAATAAACTTGTGAAAAGTGAAGAAGCTATCAAAGTCAAACGGGCTACGAAAGGCAGCAGCCTAAATTTATTATAGAGACCAACTCCCACGACAATTATGTTATTGCAGAAGACATACCCTCCTGAAACTGAGGCTTCAATTACAGAATGAAAACCTAAGAAAGCTGTAAAAAGATTGGTATGGTGGTCTAACGCTTATCTGCTGAGATTACTTAACACCTGAGGGCTGGCAGTCTTTTTTGTTTAAGATAGCACATATCACCTACAGTCCGCCTTGTTGAAATACTCCAAACCATATGACAGCAATACAGTACTAGCGCTTCTTCCCTTTTTGGCATGCCCTTTGCATGTTTTTAGCTAGATAGCTTATGTTAGTTAAATGGCTACCATGCCATTCACTTGCTAACACAACATAGCTTGCTGGTTAGATGCTTCATAAAAACAAAGCCATTGTGATTTATAGTGACAATACTTGTTAGAGTGGCCAGATAGCTAGCATGGGCAAAGCATTTAGTGTAGCCCAATCGGCTGCCAGATGGGTCTTTTATTATTTTATTTTCACGTTGATTTTAATGGCAAGCTGGCCTGAAAGAAAATGAATGCAACGCGCCACTTCAGGAAATAACCTCAGCCACTTCAGCATTGTGGTAGGAATGTTTGACATACAGCTCCGGAAAAAATTAAGAGACCACTGCGCAATTTTCTTTCCTTTCCAAAAAAGTTGAAAAGGAAAGTTTTGAGTGAGGAACAGAAGCGTTCAATTTGCGTCTCTTAATTTGAACCCTTCTGCTCCTCACTTAAAACCTTCCTTTTCGACTTTTTTGGAAAGGAAATTAAAAAGTGAAATTAAAAAGTTTTTTTTCCGGAGCTGTATATATATATATATATATATATATATATATATGATGATGATGAATGTATACACACATTACTGATACCGTATAACTGTATTTCTTGAGTCTTCGGTAGGTACTCGACCGAGTCATTGATACTGGCAGGGGGTTGTCAATTCACACCACGCCGTCAGTCAGAAATTGGGCAGTAAATAAAAGGCTGACAGGCATTTGGACCAGTCTGTTTCTGCCTTAACCCAATGATACAACCTCTACCATGCAACCCCACACTTGCACAAACTCAGATGGAGACACACCCAGCACAAGTAGCGTCATCTTGGCAGCTAGAAGCAATAACCTATGCAGGCAGGTCCCTTTCAATCTCAGACAGGCTGACCTATGGGTTCTGTGGATATGCTAAATGGACTTCTTGCCCAAAGGGTAGCAAACAGCCTTTTTCCATAAAGGAGATTTTCCCTGTCCTCCTTTCTCTTCACACTTAACATTTCTCTCACATCAGCTCATGACCATTTTGCTCTTCTAGGAGCCAGCAGGCCTGTCTGACAGTCATAGTGTTGAGAGGACAGTAAGAAGGTAAGCAGATCCACTCCCCACCGATGCCACTCAGTCACCTCCATTTCCTTCACAGAGAGGGAGATGCAGATATCTATTTCCTCTTGATTGGAACCATTAAAGTCCTGAGTTGCTAAAAGAAAAATAGCTTAAAAGGAATTCAACAAACTTCCTGCAGATCATTACATCCTAGCGCACACTGAAAAAAATATTTTTCCAAATGGCTAAGAAATAAAATAATATGTATTGATTGCATGTGTTTATACCCCAGAGTTATTACTTTGAGGAAATACCTTTGACAGCCATTATAGCGGTGAATCATTTGGAAACCTATTCTATGAACTTTCACTTTCAGGGCAATATATACCTATTGTTTTTGTCAAACTTGCTCAAGCTCAGTTTATTTGGTTATGAATCACTGATATATTGAAATATTCTACATTTATATGAAATTGTTATGGGCTATTCAATAGGCTTCCGATTTTATTTTGAATCTTAAAAAACTGGGCATTTTCTGTTTGTGACAAGCAAACTCATAACTTGCTTTAGTCATTATTAAGTTACATCATTATAAAGGACTTCTTTTAGAGGGTTTGGCTAACAACAATGAAAAGAAATATTGTAGGTGTCTAGTTTTAGCTCATTGTATCTGATGAATGTATCTGATGAACCTTATTAATATCAATAACCGATAACATAATAATGGATTTGAGAGACAGCTTAGTGTTCACTGTGCAGATGTATTATGTTTTCAACGTCAACATTTGGAGAGGATTTTGACTGATAATATAATGGCAATTTTAGAATGTTTTCAAATGTAACCCTAAACACCAAAAAAATCTGTTTAATGATAACCAGCCACCATGGTATAAGCTAGGAGTTAGAAATGCTATCTAGTTAGTCTGTGGTCTATCATCATTTTATAGGTTTAAGTCAGGCTTAACACTTTGTTGTTAATTTTTATTATTTTAAATTAATAATTGTTTTTAATGAATGTATTATTGTTAATTGTTTATCTTTCTGAAACATATGTCACATATTTCAATTTGGAAGTGTTTTTATATGTTGTAATACAGGGCACGGCTTTAAGAGAGAACTAGGACTCAGTCGTTGTCTGTATAAATAAAGGAAAAGAACTAAATTAAATAATGTCTCTATCTTGCTTTCTATGTGAGGAACAACACAACTGCTGGCACACAACACGTAGGAGGATACACACACAGTAGCTCGCTACCAGTTTGAAAAGAGGGTCAGGGGGAAGGCAGCTAGGGCCTTCCCGTTTGCTATGTTTTAGGAAAAAGAGAGGGATAGTGGTGGGTGACACATTATAATAATTATACATTTTATTTGGGGGACGCCTTTCAAAACACTCAAGGACATCTTACATAAAAATGAGCCTGTATAAGTGAGTTAGCCAACAGTGCAAGCTTAAAAAAGGGATGGAGAGACATTCCCAATTTTGAGACAATTAGGAACAGAAAATAGTTTGTGGTAACAGATGGGTACTAACACAGTGTAATACCGCATAAGCGTTGGTATCGCTCTGGATCAAGTCATTCACTGACTCTGAGGCTCAAAAATAAAAATCATTAACGCATTAATGCAAAAAAAAATTAAAACGTTTTTTATGTCTAACTATTTTAAAAGAATTGAATGTGTTAAATTTGACAGGACTAATATACTGTATATTTACATATATGCAAGTGTATGGAAAATATCCAATCAATAATTATTTACACTTATGAACTATTTGAATACTTTTCCCCACTGTCTTTCACCCTGCTTATTGTCCTGAGTTTCTTCTGACTACGTGACATGGTCAAATCACGTGTTGAAGGAAAATAACCACTTCTTTGAAGTATATCGTCAGTAGCGGCACATAACTTCAAGCATATTCCACTTATCATCTGTTCTCTCTGAGATCAAAGGGAGATGAAAACCTATTTCTTTGTAGAATTAAAACTGTCATTTTAACTGCAAAACCTGGGACTACCAGTGGGGTCAGTGTGTGTGTCTGTGTGTCCATATAAAAGATTTGAACCTCCTCCTAAGGGGATTTGGCTGTATGTAGAGGTCAGGCTGACCCACGCTGTCCAGAAACCTAAAATCATCATTAAATTAAAGTTAGTAGAAATAAGACCATTGAACTTTGGGGCTATAAATGATGCCCTTTAACCCTGTTCTCCCCGTCTTAAAAAGGTCACTGTTTTAATTACCATGTCTTCCCTCGTTCAATTTTTTACTGCTGAACACTGCTCACTCACTCAGAAGGGAGGGAGGTAGATAGACAAAAGCTACTGTATCTATTGCCGGATATCCAAGAAAAATTACTCCAGCAATGCCAGTGTTTTTATGTTAATGTAAACTCTAATGTAATTGTGTTTCCACAAGAATGGGAGGGAAGAGTAAACTTTCAATGACCTTCTTCTTCTGGTGTTGAAGAAAAACTGACGCCATTATCCTGCCTGATGTCACAATGGTTGAAATGGATGAGTTCTGCATCCAGATCATGAGTGCTGGGGCATTCTGCGCCAACCCTACCGCCAAGGAATTGTGTTCATATGGTATTATTTTGTAAAACGCGATTATGGGCAGTATGAACATAAATCGGTGCAAATTTGTTCGTTGTTAATACATCTCCTGTGCTATTTGTCCTTAATAACTCACTATTACAATACTTTTTAACGTTTTGCTATTATGTTGGTCCTTAATGTAATCAATTCAGAATGAAAAATGCCTTATTACGAATAAAATTTGCAGTTAACTAAGGTTAAGGTTAAGCATCAGAGTACTGGCGGTAGGGTTACGATTAAGGTTAGGTTTAAGTTATGCTTAGGCATTGCAGTACTGAGGTTAAAGTTAGGATGAAGGTTTAGGGTAAGGTTACAAAGACAAAAAAACACCTGTCTAAAAACCACAATTCCCCTACAAAAAAATGCTCAACTCTTGTTGGAATGAAACACGCAAAAAACGAAAAACACCTCCCCAAGCAACACAATTCCTCAACAAAAAATGTGTTGCCTCTTGATGGAATCCAACCCGCAACCATGTGACTGAAAGATGATTGTGGAAAAGCCCACCCACCATCCCTGAACACAACGCCCTAGCAAACAGCCACTTTATAATACATTCATAACTGTTCCTAGAGGCCGCGTTCCGACCTTGAGCAGCACGTCTCATATGTTGACACGGAATCTAATCGCGGATCATTAAGGACCAATCTTGGATATTTTGACATTGAATATAACAGCACTGCTGAAATGTTCATACTGACTGTAATCATGTTTTCCAAAATAGTAACATATACATGTAATTCCTGTAATGATGCCTGCTAATTTCTGCAGCTCTCCAGATAAGAGGGGCTGATATGTGTTTTATACAGGAGCCTAACGCCGCAGTTATTTTCTGGACCGTTAATTAAGAGAACAATATGGGATGGATGAACTATGGGATCATATACCAGCAACTTTCTAGTTTGATTTACATGAGCTAGTTATTGTGGTAAGGTATGGACTGACATTGTATGCATATTAAACTAACTAAGGGCTGTGACAACTTGTACTTATTTAATTCCAGTTCAAGCACTGTCCATAGGTTGCAATAAAACACAGTAGGTCTTTAACATAATGCACTGCTTTTTAAACAGAAAAGTGTGTATTACAGGCAAAATGTTAACACATTCTAAAACTATGATTAATTGCGATTAACTACAGATGATTATGCAATTAATCACAGTTAATTATTTTCATTGTTTGACAGCACTAAATGTAATATATAAACAATATATAGTGGAATATAAGGACTACATTGAGGGGTGCCTGCTTTGTTATTTTGCGGGGTATTCCAGAAAACAGACTTATTATTATATCAGCTAGCAGGAATAGCCCCTAAAGCAATGCCTCACAGCTAATAATATCAAAGCGCTCCCAGGATTAGCATAACAGTGTATTTGGTGCTAACGTGAAATAACTCGGCCTGTCAAATGGTGGTGCAAAACACAGGCCAAATCATCAGACACTGAACATATATAAAATTGAGGCATACTCCCAAAGAATCAACAAGTCAAGTAATAATTAAATTAGTGAACATAAAAAATTTTTTTTTACCCAAAACTCTGTACTGAAATAAGTGAAATCCCCATTTGAAAAACACTCTTCTATATAGTATGAAGGCCGTTACAGAGTCCACTCCGTCTAAGTAACATGGTGAAGGCAGTTCAATCAGGTCCTATAACTGCATAAGACCTTACTTTAATATACCAGTACTATAAATGCATGCACTTAGAACATGGGGCTCTCACATTTATTTCCATTCAGAAAATAAAGAAAACCTTGAAAAGGGTTTCTATCAGCTGATATTTTGAACCAGAGTAAGGGGACAGAGTCCAATGCTCAAGACATAGCCAAGCACAAATTCATATGGCAGAGACATATTCATGTTCTCTGCCTAGCTGGATCACATGTGGGCAGGCATATATATATATATAAAGATGATCAGTGAGTTGGCGAGTCTCCACTGTGGGGATGCTCATGGAGGCTTGTAAGAATTGGTGTTATTACTCCAGTGCAAAAGCAAGAGGTCTGTCACCGGGTTGTTTCTCACAGCAGTGCTTTGGCTGGCTGGCTAACCTCAGTCTCCCTGTGCAGTACATGACAGTTAAAATTGCACACAAAAAATTCTAATAAAGCTCTCAGTGTAGTGGCGTGGTATTATGTGTGTGTGTGTATGTGTGTGTGTGTGTGTGTGTGCACTCTCCTCTCTTCTCTAGACACTATACATCAGTATCCCAAGAGTTAGGGACAGAAACCAAATAACTGACACTCCTCCCACAGTTAATATAGTTGCCTACTTTCTGCTCTCCTTTCAATGTATTCTTCTTTGGCAAACACTACACATCAAAATATACCACTTTTTTGTATAAAAAGAAAAAAGCCTTGGTTGCCCAATCATGCAATCATAGCATTGACACCTAGTAACACTTCAAACAGTCCCATTATTTCACACTATGAGATCGTAATAACTCTATATCACTTTGAAAATAATGACAATGCTGTTTTTTGTGTTAAAGCTAGAAAAATGTCTAAAATGTTAACATGCTCATGTAGAATGGAACATTTGGCCCACAGAATGTGATCTGATTATAGTATATTTAGGTGGTTATCAATAAACAACCATTTTAAACATGCCTACTAGGGGGCATGGAGACCCCAACCCCCGAACCATTATTTCCATATTCAAATGGTTCCTAAAGAGCTCATGCTGCGGCAGACATCAAAAGCTAGTAACACCAGTATGTCAAAAGCTTCGAACTGACCCTGACAACCTCCAGATCCGCAACACTATCTCATGTCTTATGCTGGAGACCTTCCCCGCCGATGCTAATGCATTCCTGATCAGATACCTGCGTGACATCAAAGCGTGCAAGTAAACTGGTAAAAGACTGAGATTGCGCTGACAGACACTTACAATATAATTCACGACATCTGCACCTACACTCTTAACACAGATGGTTTCAAATCCACCCATCCAGTAAGGCTTGCTGCATGGGTATGATAAGTGACAGTCAGCTCTCATTTTTTGGTCCACTTCAAAACTGTGACAAAAGGCCTTCTTTTTTTTCCATCTACAGAAAATCGCAGGGTTACGACCTATGCTGTCAGAGCCTGCAGCTGAGCACCTCTGTGCCTTGGAGTCACCAGGATAGTGATGGCCCTTTTTGGGGCTCAGCGTCCAGAAGGCTACAGTATGTCCTGAAATGTGCTACACATGTTCCTACCAACATCCTCCCCTGTGTGCACATCACTCCACTGCTTTTGAACGTCCCCATATGCTCAGGCACTGACTCAAAAACCTTAGCTGACACCTACCAGCCTCTCCAGAACTCTTGACGCAAGTATCTGTCTGACCTTGTCTCCCCTCAGCAGTCCCACAGTAGTCTTAAAACTATCGGTGAGAGGGCCTTCATTAGTGTCTCCTTGGCTGTGGATCACACTTCCTGTCAACGTCGCTGCTCGAGAGTCTCTGGGCTCAAATTGTTTATTAAAAGAATTTTGTCAATACTGTTTTCCTGTCTACTTGATCTGGGATACCAAGTATATGCTTTGGTGTCTCCTTGCATTGTTCTGTACTTTGTATTGTATTTATTACAATTGCAATTCATTTATATCAATTTCATAGTCATGATCTTTCATCAATTGGCTAGCTAGGAAATATATTTGGCCAGAGAAGTTACATTTCTAACTGAGCTCTTCAGCTTCCATCCCAAAATAACTGAGTGAAATTACTTCATCGAATGATGGAAGAATGAGCAGCAGACTCTGACAAAGGCATATATGAATCTGACTTACATTTCTCCATTTCCGTCCAGATATGAGCACTGGCATCAGGTAAGGCTGTTTACTTAAGTGACTATCACAGTAAAAAGTGATGATTTAACAAAGAAATTGGGGGAATTAATATGGTATTTATAAAGCGCTTTCAGAAACATTCTTTACGAAAACAATCAATTCTCCCGAATGGTTCTAATCAGAGGCCGTAAATTCAAATCAAATGCTCAATTAATTTGTGGATGCATTATCAACAGACAGTGGCTGAATTTGAGACTAATCAATAAGCTGAACACACTCAAAGGCTCTGATCATCTGATCAAGGGGCAACATTATCCTGAAATGCTGGCATACAGTACTGTGCAAAAGTCAAACTATGGCCATTTATTAGGGTAGTAGTGCTTCAATAAAAAGAAATACGTGCAAAAACACATACCATCCAAATAAATGGCTTTAGTTTCACTTTTGCACAGTATTCTACATGTATAGAGACAACGGTATTGCTGCAGTCAGTAAGTAAAGCTAACGCTGCCAGGGGAGAAGTTTAAACTAGAAGGTTCAGCTGAGGCATCTGCAAACTGAACCAGACAGGATTTGCATCACCACCCAATTCAAATTACCTCTCAGCACAGCAGCTTGCTGGGAGATATTCTGATTTTGTGGGGGTGTGGAAATGGACGGACTGGCATTCAGCCGCATTTCAGCATTTCCGTTCAGTGAGCGTGTGAATTATAAAAAAAAAAGTGTCTGTTCGTTGGTTCCAGCCAAAAACCTATCCCCAAGTGTTGCCATGTCTCTGACAAGTTTAAAGCACTGCACCTCTCAGCTGCTTGACATGGGTGAGCTACTGAGCGTCACTTGACAATGAAATTGGTAGGGATAGGAAGGGGGCCATTAACTGTTTGTCAAGTCATTTATGCTTTGAAGTCCTTTTGAGTGTTAAATTAAATCAAACTGGACTTGCTATCTCTGTGGTGGTTTAGAGTGGAATTTATACCACTTATAACACAGAGTGGTGAATATAAAACAGACCAAACTACTTCAGAGGTTTAGCAAAGCTAACAAGAGAGAGCAGCTCTTGACTAGAAGCATGTTACATAAATTTAATAGTCATTATAATGTAATTGAGAGCTTGTGATGGACAAATAAAGAATACATGTTTTTAATTAGATTACTATAGGTGCTAAATCAATTTATCAATGGGAGATAAAGCTAACACAAAGGGGTGCCCTGATAATGCAGGATAAAGAAACAGAAATACAGAGAGCAATATAACTTCGACTTGTTAGGGACAAAGGGCTTCCGATTCCGAATGAAATAGCAAGAGGACAAAAGAGATGTCCCAGGAGCCCCCTTGGAGAGTCAGAGAGAAAGAAGGAGACCTTTTGTACGTTATCAATTCTGATAAAATTAACACGCCTGTACATTATTAAATTTGAACACATTGTCCACACGTGTGCACTTCTACTTGACATCAGCTTACAGTTCATTAAACAATGCTCTCTCTGAGCCGCCAGCCAGCTCTATCCACCACTAATAATAAGCATCACATATGACAGAGGGACCACTCGTAAGGTGGCCTCCATAATCACACGTGACGCGCCCACACATGTCCACACATCACGGGCCGAACACAACCACATTAATCCCTGGGTTTGTGAATTGCTCTGCCTACAAGGGATTGTTTGTATTCCAAGTGTCTTAAAATCCTGTAAACTCATTGCATCCCCTCATTCTGACCTCAGTGTTCGGTGTTGAGTGACAGCGCAGACAAACGGCCTCTCCCTGTTAGTGTAGACACTGGCCTGCACACATACTGTGTGAGAATCAAGGCACTGACAGAGTACAATGAATATTCCCAATTACATGCACTAGTTCCCACTATTTGTTCAACTAGTCATTTGCAGACAAGTGTCCAAATGTGAAGGCTTTCTGTTACTCTGAATGCCCCTTGGATATAAGGCCAAATTACACTTGGATTTAACATGCAGCCTACAGGCTATTTAAAACAAAATCAATAATATATTGGGTGCTGTTCTATGCCATTAATATGATTTCATCATATTAATGGAAAATCAGAGTGTTTTGTCTGTCATTTAAAAAGGACATGTGTTGTGGGAAATTTAGGCTAGATTCAACAATGTGATCAAGAAAAAAACACAGAGCAAAAAAAACCAAAAAACAATGAACGGGACATTGGAATATTCTTAGTTATGTCACATTGCATCAAGAACAGTTGTGTTCTGCACAGGGGGCAGGAGGGGTTTGTAGGGAGAGAGCAAATTAGGGACCTCACTCTGCTCCTTTACAGGGACGATGTGGGGAGAGGGAGAGAAGGCATGGGGAGATGAGAGAAGCTGGCCCTTGGATCCCGTTTTGGGGAAGAAAGTAAGCGAGTGATGAAGTAAGGTGAGTCTGACTGTCTCTCTAGAGAAAACAAGAATGAGAATGCTAACAGTCTACACAGCCTACTCCTCTCTGTCTCCAAGAGAAAGCAGGTGATTTCCTGAGGCTAAGAAAAGACACAGATAAAAGAATATTTATTGGAACATACATGATCTTGTCCATCATTACTGTTAATGACAGTTGTGTAGACCTATTCAGTGTGACAGAGACGGACAGGTTGATATTCCACAAAAGAGGAATATTGAATCTCATGCAAAGGAATATCAGATCACTGTATGGAAATTTAGTTAAAGTACACTAGCAATGAAAATGCCACTTGGCCACCTATACCTAACTACATGTCAATATATGGACAAAGAGACTGTGTACCATTATGTGATGACCAGAATATTTCCCGGTCAATGCCACACCACCTAGCCTCCAAACCCTCATAATACTGCTCACCCAGCTGTTATTGGACCCTAGACCACGGGGAACTACATAGGAAAAAACCCTGACCACTCCACCAGCCACCGTTCTCTAGGAAAAAAAAAACAACAGAGAAGAAAACCATAGTCTTGTTATGGGTCTGTCAGAAAACAGAAAACCTGCTTACTTAAGAGAAGAAGAAAAAAATTCCTCAAAACAATGATGCTTGCAAAAGAGAAAAAGAGACAGAGCGTTCTTCAAAGAAAAAAGGCAGGATTAGAGCAGCTGCCAATACAGGGGGTAGGCTGGGTGTGCATTCGCCAGCCACCACACGCTTGAATCAATACGTGTCAAATTCCGCTTGAAACACAATTAGTGTGGCGCTAAAGAAAAATAAGGAAAAATACACACAGCGAAGATTAAAGGACGCACACAATGTTCCTCTCAAAAGCTTTAAAATTCAACACGTACACAGGCTTTTCAGACACATGACAGCTTGTTATGCGCCTGCTCGAGTCGAAGAAAGCTGAGACGAGCGGAGCGGGGAGGACAGGAAAGCATGCATCTGTATGAATATACAAACACCTTTTTAATGTGTCTGTTGATACCATGGAGCCCTGTGTGCTGTTGTGCGGGTTTCCTAGAGATGTCGAGCTGGGATACGTCACAAGCCCGCAAAACCCAACACATCATCTTACCACTAACTTACTACGGCCTACTCGATTCGGGACTCTGACCCCCCCCAGGCGCAAATTTAGTGGCCCAAAAGAAATGAAACGAGTGATTGCGATGAAACTGAGGCGGTGGGAGGTGGTCAGGGCGGGGTGTGACTGGAGGGTTGGGAGTATTGGGAGTAGCCGGATCATCCATCTGTACAAGCAATTAACGTTTGTGTCTGCAGGCTGAGTGAATCACATGCTTTGACATTTATGGCACAGGCTTCTGTAATAGCACTGACGGTTGGTCGCCTCGCTGTTCAAGGAAATAAATAAACAGTGCATTTATACTGTATGCTTCTGTATACAAATGGGAAGCTATCTAACATACCCTGTAGACAACGCTGTGTTCTGACAGTGTTATATGCGGGTTCAGGTAAGCTATGAGAGTGTCCCTTTTACATGCACGGAGGGGATCAAACCATGCAGGCAGTGGGAAGGAAACATGAGGATATGCAATCTATTGACCGGAGGAGGTGGTTATAGATTTTTGTCACTGCTATCGTTCTCTCACATAAACCCTCCGTAGCTCAGATCTAGCAGTTGGAGAGACATCGGAGGAACGTCTTCACAT
The DNA here is from genome assembly GCA_016801175.1 of Esox masquinongy. Classification (NCBI taxonomy): domain Eukaryota; kingdom Metazoa; phylum Chordata; class Actinopteri; order Esociformes; family Esocidae; genus Esox; species Esox masquinongy. The sequence continues at coordinate 96,220 of JACXGI010000290.1, forward strand.
AAGGCCAGCTGCTCACAGTCATACGCAATACATCCTTTTGACTTGGCAGCAGTAGCAATTTCAAACATCTTCCACCTACACATGGGCGCACTGCAATGTCACTGACTGAGACCTGGCTTAACCCAACAGCACCAGGCCTTCTCCATTGCACAATACTTTTCTTATCAAACAGACAGCGAAATAGACCAAATGGTATCTCTTTCCACTTGATTGAAAATAATCAAATGTGTCATTTTATGAGCACGCCAAGCACATTCATGCCACAGATGGGATATGTGAATATATGAGTTGGTTGTAAAGGAGTGCATGTTCCAGGTTTAATGAAGTGAATATTGAATCCTTGTTGTTGTGTATTGCTATATGGTGTTAGTACAGCTGTATTTCTACACTGGGCATAAATACATGGTTAACAGCTGTGTGAGACGAGCCTGCAGGGAGTGGCTTCAGCCCTGTTGGTAAAGCACTTCAGATGGCTGTCACACACCTGATTGTTGCATGATAAGAATAACGCATATGGACTGTTAATCTGTTATGGTCAAAATATACACAAACGTTCAAAAGTTTGTGGTCACTTAGAAATGTCCTTGTTTTCCCTGAAAACATACATGAAATGAGTTTCAATAGGAAATATAGCAAAATGAATAGGAAATATAGTAATTGACAAGGTTAGAAATAATTATTTTTCATTGAAATAATAATTGTGTCCTTCAAACTTTGCTTTTGTCAAATCCTCCATTTGCAGCAATTACAGCCTTGCAGACCTTTGGCATTCTAGTTGTCAATTTGTTGATTTAATCTGAACAGATTTCACCCCGTGCTTCCTAAACCACCTCCCACAGTTGGATTGGCTTGATGGACACTTCTTACCTACCAAACGGTCAAGTTGCTCCCACAACAGCTCAATAGGGTTGAGATCCAGTGACTGTGCTGGCCAGTCAATGATAGACAGAATACCAGCTGACTGCTTCTTGCATAGTCTGGAGCTGTGGCTTGGGTTATTGTCTGTTGTAGGAGGAAACTGGCTCCAATCAAGCGCCGTCCACAGAGTATGGCATGGCGTTGCAAAATGGAGTGATGGCCTTCCATCAAGATTCCTTTTACCCAGGACAAATATCCCACCACCACCAAATTACCCACATACCATCACATTGCCTCCACCATGCTTGATAGATGGTGTCAAGCACTCCTCCAGCATCTTTTCATTTGGTCAGCATCTCACTAATGTTTTTCTTTGTGATCCAAACACCTCAAACTTAGATTTGTCTGTCCATAATACTTTTTTCCAATCTTCCTCTGTCAAGTGTCCGTGCTCTTTTGTCCATCGTAATCTTTTCTTTTTATAGGCCAGTCTGAGATATGGCTTTTTTGTTGCAACTCCCGGAGTCACCAATTTAGTGTTGACTTTGAGACTGGTGTTTTGCGGGTACTATTTAATGAAGCTGCCAGTTGAGGGCGTGTGAGGCGTATGCTTCTCAAACTAGACACTGTATTTGTCCCAGTGTTTCCCGACACTGATAAATTGTGATGCACTGCCACATAAAAACAGAATATATTTATGAAATACCAAGCTGAGCGCAGTTTACCATCGCGTGCAGTTTACTATCGCACGAGCATCAGAGCAGGGCAACAATGTTCTGCACCCGACGTTCGGAGTATCAAACCTTGGAGTGAGGTCAGAGAAACGTAACTGGCTGTGTCTGCACACGTGCAGGTTTGTGTTGAACTGTCAGTAAGTGGCTGTCACACTGATATAAAGAAGGTAGCGACAAAGGTAAGAAGCAAGCTAACAAACCAACTGTCACAACTTGATAGCTACAATTGGCTACAATAGATGAGCGTTATGCTGGAAACATTCAGCAGCAACAATAAGACCTCAGGTTTTCATATTTTGCTTTCAAAATAAAAGTCTGTGGTGAAACGTTATATACATTTGGCAGGAACAATAAGACTTCCGATTTTCGTATTTTGCTTTCAAAATCAAAGTCTGCAATGTGTCTATATAATGTATATTGTGTAAATTTTCGAAGGAAAATCTATGCGGGAAAAATGAAAGAAATAAAATTACCATTTAAATAATACTTTACATAAGTTAAAGAATATTATAAGTTGGAGCACACTGAGAAATGGTTAGAGCTTAAGTAAGTTAATGTAGAGCACATTTTGTAAAGTTTCTTTGGGTCCTTGAAAAGCGCTATATAAATAAAATGCATTATTATTGTTATTATTATATCTAATATAAAAAAATCCTATTTTTATGTTATTACTGTTGTGAATTTGCTTGTGCTCATTAGCTTTGGAGAGGGATTGTGTTATAATTCCAAACACCCAATATTTTCCATCCCCCCACTGCAATGTACAAGAGATACTTTTTGCAGAAAAATTATTCAGTGCCGAAGTGAATGTATTGTACGAAATACTCAGAGTTTGTAGTTACAAATGTAATGTGAAATCATGAGGCACTGTGTGCTAAATCCAGCAGAACTATATTTTCTACCCCCTCTTTAACCCCCAATGCAACACAATATACAGTACATGGAATTCATATTTCCTCATTAGTTAGTAGCTAGTGGCTTTTTTTAAGAGTCTGGGAGGCAATTCATGAACAGTTTTAGAGAATGGTTCATTGAGATTGAGTACTTAGGTTATTATTGGGGAATGATGTTAAGACAGTATTGTCAAACAATGTTAAGAAAATAAAGCTGACAAGCAAGAGAGACAGGGAGGACGTTTTAGCATTTCATGCATCAAGCATTTGTGTTGTTGATGCCAGCGTGTTGGCCTGCAACCCCCCCCCCTTGAGAAAAAAGTAAAAAAGTAGGGGAAACACTGTGTCCTCTTGCTCCATTGTGCCTCCCACTTCTCATTCTATTCTTTCAAAAGAAAGTTCTTTGTTTCTGGACCTTTTGAGCCTGTAATCAAACACGAATTTGCTGATGCCACAGATACTCAACTAGTCTGTAGAAGGCCAGTTTTATTGCTTCTTTAATCAGCACAACAGTTTTCAGGTGTGCTAACATAATTGCAAAAGGGTATTCTAATGATCAATCAGCCTTTTAAAATTATTAACTTGGATTAGCAAACACAACCTGCCATTGGAACACAGGTCTGATGGATGCTGATAATGGGCCTCTATTTTCCTATGCAGATATTCCATAGGAAATCACCCTATTTCAGCTACAATTGTCATTAAACACATTAACAATGTCTACACTGTATGTCTGATCAATTTTATGTTATTTTAATGGATAAGAAGCTTACCAGCTAATTTGCTGTATCCTCTGTCAGCTAGATGGGCTTTTAAAATTGACAATGGAAAACAAGTTGTGTTCCCCCGAACACCGTATACTCAGTGACAGACAGATATTAGCCTTGATGTTGATGCTGCACATTTTTGTTCGAAGGACATAAAACTAGCCAACGGATTTAGTACTGCGGTTGGACCTGCATTCACTACGATGATAGCATGTCAATACTGATCAAAAAGACACAAAACTGGGCCAGTAGCGTAACTGCAAATGTTCAAACCACAGGAAATGATAGCCACCAGCTGCACAAAGGCAAAGTGAAGTCAAATCCAAGGTTAACGACTGATGTTGATGGAATGGTGTAAGAGCAATAAGAATTATCTGTGTCCATAGGCGGTTTCAATATCAGTGTGCAATATTACAGCAAATGGTGACACTGGTAGATAAATCTTTATTTTCATATGTGTGTCTAAGGCTGTACATAGACTAAATAGCCATAGACCTAATAGTAATGATTGAGAGAGAGACAAAGAAAGAGAGAATGAGAGAGAGAATGAGAGAGAGAATGAGAGAGTGAATGAGCGAGAGTCCTCTTAGCCTGGTTTAATCAGCTGAACCAAGTGGGTTCAGGACAGGATATGTACAGCTGTGCTTTATTACAGACACAATGAAGACCAGATTAGGGGATCTGAAAGGAGGATGGGGAGGGAGGGGGAAACTAGGGAGAAATGGCTCCAATCACATCTGTCCTCAGTTTGTCTCGGGCTCAAATACCAAACAGCAAGCATGGCTTTGTACAAATCTGTCTCCACTTGGACAGACACGGCAAGCAGGCGAGTCTTTAAAAATGTTGTCAGTCATTAGGTTGTTTTTTTCACTGGCTGGAGCTCATTGCAACAGTATGTCGCCTGGCTGTTGATAGCAAGCTAGCACTAGCGCCGGGAGAACAGGGTCACAATGATATCCACCCTCCGCATGGAGCCGTGTGGCGCTACAATGAGTCATCTTGTTCTCACTAATCAAGACGGTGATGAATTTACTGTATATGCACGGCTTATAGACACGCACTAAACATTCACGATAATCTCCAGAGAGATGAGCACTGATGCCTCTCCTTCTCTTTGATTGTGACCTTAATGGAAAACAGATTTTTTTATACTGACGAACAACTGCTCTAATTTTTGTTTTGTTTTTCCATGCTGACTGGGTCTTTTGTGTTGAATAAAGTCACAAATGTCGATCAGACAATTAAGCGAGATTTAAAGTGATAATTGTTTGGCAATTAAACAATGCTTTTAGAGCAGTCCTGGTGATGCATTTTACCCAGCTGTAAAGTGGATTGTAGAGCTTCAGGAGTGCAGGCAAGCGCAATGCCTCCACCTGAGTCACTCTGAAAATTAAAGACCCTGAGAGACACGGAGAGAAAGAGAACGGCAAATGGGGGGTGGGGTGGGGAGTAGAAAGTAAGACAGAGAAAAGAGAGAGATGTGCTATGTTTAGTCTGGCCAGCTTTGTCATGCTTCTATCCAGCTTCAACCCTCCCAACCTCTCGGGCCAACAGACAGACTGGGGTTCACTGCGTGTCATGGCCACTGTGGAAAAGAGCTTGATCAGGAAGACAGCCCACTGCCATTAGAGCTCTAGCGTCTGACTGTGTTTACCGAGTGCCTTTTTCTTCTCCCTTTGAACAGCTCACATACGGTGAGTGATTAAACATCAAACCACATAGTCTGCCCCAGACTACTCCACTGGCCAGTGAATAATGTGGTAACCCTTTGCCTTTTAGAGATTTATTTTCCACAGGTGGGGTCATTCCCAGACAGAGAGATGCTACTGAGGGAAATGATGCAGACTGGATCATATGACTAATCTCATTTGTTGCAATGTTTATTTTGATTTGTGTATAATATAAGGAAGTGATACTAGACAGGCTTTTAGTGTTGTTTTATTGAGAAAAGAAACTTGAAATCAAATACGCACGCTCTTCCAAGTATAGCCTGGCCTCGGATGCAATACTTTACAGTATGCTGCTCTCATTCCCGGGGGACAATGGAGGATGGAGAAATCTAAACTTGGCAACGGCTGCCCCACAGCTACAACATAGAATAACAGGGTACATGGCTGCTGCCACTCTGCTTCCGGGTTGGAAATGGTTGGAGGATTAAATTGTGCCAGGTGGCGTCCCATTTTCTTTAACAATCCCCCGCCGGGGCTCCAGGTACAAGAATAGCAATTCTGGAGAACGGGACTGAACCTATTCTTCGGGAACGTGTGAACAGCAGACGTCCAGGAGCCTAGACTGTGGCTAGTCCTGTTAGTCAGATTACAGAGCAGAGCCTCTTCAGCGGAAGGGCCAGAGCTCCAGGGCAGGTCTGTATCCCCCAGCTATCCACAGGTCTCTGAGCCTGTTCAGAGGAACTACTGGAGCATGTGCTTTTCAATAGTCTAAGCTCATCTTTGCCTTCATCGAATGATAGAAATCTTGCAGTGCATGCTCAAAGTAAGCGTTTTTTTTTTTTTTGTGTTAAGTGCTGATGTTTCTTAGATTTTATGTTTTCAGTTTCTGCTCTTATTCCAGTTCCTCCACATCATCCACAATCTTACGTAAGGGACGTGATTCTCCGTCTTCTTCATTCTTTAAGAACCGGCTCGCTCTGACAGACTCTGAAAAATGCATGGATAGCCAAGACGTACTGCCTAATAACTCACATTATATTAATTCAATAACACCGGCCTATAGCCCACCACGGTTGTTTATGAGGGTCGTAAAACCAACTTTAATATCCCAGTCTGTTAGAATTGCTAATCTTCAGTACTACGGCATAGAAGGCCTGAGAGGCTGCAAGTCACCCTTACACACACAGCCAGCCTCCTTAGAGCTCCCGGCCATACCGTATTTCTCCCACTATACAGTTAAACACCGCGTATATATGGCTGTATTGAGAAGGTGTTGGGGCTTCTCCCACGCAGCTCCAATAAACCCGTACAGCCGACATTTACAGTCTTACCAATTCTATGATGTCAGCACTGTGCCTCCGGAAAATCCTATAAACGTCGTAACGCTGTCTGCTTCGCCATCCTTAATCGTTCCCCGGGAAAATATGACGCTGATCATTTGTGAGGGCCGGCGCTGGCCGCTCACGTAACAGGCTCAGCATCGGGAGGCAGGGGCACGAAGTCGGCGTCACTTCCACCAACAGGACAGCGGATTCAGTATTTGAACAGAGAATTTGCATGGAGCATACACAGAGACAACAGGTCAGACAGCAACACGATCCTAGCTGGGCTCGTTGACGCTAGGCTGCTGCCCTTTAAACCCCCAAAACAGATGGTTGGAATCACGTTGTTACCAAAGCCACACAGAGTTTTTTGGAAGATGAGAAAAGGGCCCCTGACATGAGCAAAACCCTCCGCCGAACCACAGAGTCCATTACATAAATTGAATAACACAATATCTTGGGCCCTGAAAATGTAGAATGATTGACCTAGTTATTGACTAATGTGGCCTCTGTTAAAAAAACCAGATGGCGAGGTTTAGGAGAATATCATATGTGCACGGCAGCTGAGGCGGCTGGAATTGAGGCCTGTGCATCAATGCGGCGCTTTTCAAATCCCACTACAATATGAATCCATGGTTGACAACGGAAACAATTTGATCACTGTGATTTTTCACATCATGTCAAAATGCTGTTGTACGCGGAAAAGACTGGTCAAGCTACAACAGAGCAGATTTGACAAAATTTAACAGCTGTTATCTTTTGTCAGAACCGTGTCACATTTGTACGGAAATACACACGCGTAAGCTGTAATACAATCCCAATCACTAAAGGCCGGAATGCACTGTCACTTTTTTGTCACATTGATTCTGATATTGATTTCTCTCCTTTTGTCCCTCGATTTAAACTCTCTTATTTTACTTATTTTTCAGAGACCACCACCTGAAAGCAGTAAGAAAGCATGAATAGAACAAAAGCCAAAAGGCATCAGTCATACAAAAATGCCATTCGGTCCACCTGTGCTTCTCTTCTGACTTAATCAGTGATGTGTCAACAAGCCTCAGCGGGACTTGCTTCACAATATTTACTACGCGCCACGGGAGGGGCGGAACGTTATGTTTTAAAGCACTGGTTAGAGACAGCAAGGAGAAATATAGTGAATTAATGTTAACTGGGTTTCACGGAGGGGGGGGGGGGCAGTTCAGAAGTATCAGCTTTCTCAGAAGAGACCACTAAAACCACTAGGACCAGTAATGGTCAACGCCAGAAAGAAGGAGAGGTTCTGGGAAAGGGCGTTGTCACTGAACCTCAACACTACGTTGGCCCATATTCTGTTACATGTCCCCCATCCTTTATGTAGTGTGGACAATAACAGACTTTGGGAGGGGGTGGGGGTGGGGGAGGGAGGCCCATTGGGGGAGCTCCGATTACCCTCTCCCAACTCTACCGACACCAGGCTGTGTGATGGGGTTAGTAGACCAGTTCAGTTACATGACAACCAGTTTAGCCTGGTGGTATCTTCCACCAGGAAACAACATGCTGTTTAGATGCCTCAGGGCTTGGAAATATCCATGCGCGTGCACGCATACAAACCATGAGCACATACAGATGGAGCAGATTGCGCACACATCAAAACCAACACAAGCTAAACACGGGTGTGTGAGACGGGAGCGCGTGTGTGTGTGTAGAGAAATGCTTGAATCATCCTTCTCTTTAGTGCAGTCATTTACATAATGTGGGAGTGAGAGGGCAAAGGTCGCCCCCATCGCAAACCAATCCTTTTGAGACGACTCACAATGGGCAGTAGCTGAAAGCCTTACAGCATGGCCAGCAGGGGAGAGTAGCTCCTATCGGTCTGTTGTGTTCCTCCCCATCCACCACTCTGCTGCCATATCACATTATTCTCCGTGTTCACCTTTTGAAAAGTATCTGCGAGCCGGCACTGTAACCTGAAGCAGTCTATGGATATCGCTTTTCAAGTAAGAGAGAGAGGCAGAGAGAGAGAAAAAAGTGCAAAAGAAGAAGGATAAGGAGAGAAAGAGAGTGAGGGGGAAGATAGGGCAAGAGAACAGAGACAAAGAACTGCCTTTTGAAACAAAAGAGAGGAAAAGAGGTAAACAGTCTGTTCATAGGCTTCCTGTAAAGCAACATCCTAATGCACTGCAAGGGGGAAACCATGGGGCTGTATTCAAATGTCCTGTTAAAAAGACTCATCTGTCAGAAACAGAGCACTCAACGGTGATCTCTACTGCCAATGAGCAGTTCCTCAGCAAAGGGCCAAAAACCAACCAAACAGACTCATGTAAATAAGATTTTCCATTGCAACTCCCCAAGCCACAGCCAAAGAAGAGCTATAAAATTCCACTAAAGTACTGGAAACAATGGTGTTTAAAGGGACACAGTTAAAGGAGATTTTTTGGTGTGTGTGTGCCGTAACCAAGGGCAACAGAGTGACTAGCAGAGAGTGCACTTTATCCAAACACCATTTTAATTAGAAATGTGTCTAGATGTTCATGTGCGGTTTACTTAGGTGGAGAACATGGGTTTAAATCAAGCATTAAATCACATTTGTTCTTTCTCTAAACCTTCTTTCTCTAAACCAACACAGTTGTTGTTTATTTCGGTCGGCGACTTAAAGAAGCGGGCCACTGCGCCAGAAGCGCTAATGATTAAGCATGCAGGCTTCAGTCGTTCAATGGAACGGAGTTTTAGCAACAGAGCATGTCTTAAAGCGTCAGCAGCTGGGATGCTGGCGGATTTCGTGTTGCATCCCGGGTCTAGGTGTGCATCGAGGCCGCGTGCGCGTTTGTGTAGGGAAGACAAAATGGCAGCTGCGGCGACATGGGATATCATAGGAACCCTGGGCAACTAACATTTGCCTTTCTGTCTCTCTGGAATCCACATTAAGAGGTCGTCACCATTCCTCTGACCCTCGGCCCTTGGCCAAACGCACGACAGCTGTGTGTGTGGGGTTAAGAATCAAGATAAACAACAGATACACTGACGGACTCTCCTGGCTGCCACCACACCTTGACTATGTGACACCTCAACCCTCAAAACAGAACTGTCGTCGGGGGACTACGTTAGCCGCATATAAACAGCCATGGCCGTATTCGGTTTCGCAGGATGAGGAAAGACAGAATGAGGGCGAAGCATACCGAGTGGAAATGTGAGATACCCCAATGGTGCCGTAGATCACAATGATGTGACCAATAGAGCTGTATGATATTTCACCAAATTCTGGAATCCTTAATGTTTCTCCTTGCATATTTTCCATTCGATCATCCAGGGGGAGTCTTTGGTGGAGAAGCAGTTTGAAGCAGACCAGTGGGAGCCGTCCAGTCCAGTTTCAGATCACTGTTGCTGTACATATGGCACAAACTGCAACTGGAGGGGGCCGGCACCCACGTGTTAGATTTAAACAGGCTAGGACAGCTGGTGCCGAGAGCTAAGACCAAATGACAGTGGAGAATCTTGGGGAATTCGGACCGTTTTTATGACTGTGGGCAAACTGTTGGAGCTCCTCCTGCTAAGAACATTAAAGGGGGTCTTTACGGGGCCAGCCAGCACAGCCCTGGCCCCTTTAATGAGGGACAGTGTCCAGCCCAAGTCCCCTCTTAACTACCACAGCCCCCCCGTACTGACGACCCACTGTGGGCCCCAGCCACATCGACAACCAATGACATCTGGCCCCTCCATCTCTAGCCTGCTCCTCCTTATATATACCAGGCCTAATGGCCAATTTAAAAACTCAAGAGCCAGGGAACACGAACATGGTTCCCATTTATAGTTCCACTGCACACAGTGCCTCCTCCCCAGAATCCTCCGCTCCTGCTCCGTCGATCACTCCCACATTAGGTTATACGAGACAGGAGGCCCATCCGACCTAATCAGGCTTATCCTTTCCAGAGGACGGCCATTAAAGTAGCCTCCCTCCTACCATGCCACGCCAGACATCGACTGGAGTCCAGTGAATTAAAGAAATGAATGGCTTCCTCAGTATCACAATTAAAACAGTAAAAAGACATTTTAAGAAAAGAAAAAACAGATGAAACCTCATTATAGAAGTGAAGACTGTTCCATGCCATCATGCATCAGATAGAGCCAGAGCCAGAGCCAACTGCATTATAAAACATTTATGAACATAACATGGCATGGAACGCACAGGGCTGATGTATTTTATTTCAGCCTTTCAAAGCCTGGTTCATATTCTGCCTGAAACTCCAACAGTCTAGAACTCCGGCAGTCTAGAACACAGCAGTCGACTTCTCTTCAGAAGAGAAGGGTGAAACAGGTTGCAGACAGCTATTCTGCCTGGACCTCTTTGATAACCTATTGCCATAACCCATTTTGAGCCTATCTTCATTTGAGTTTTACTCTTCTTCAGCATGATTTCTTCTTCTCTCTGGCTCGGGGTCTCATTCTGTATCAACCCCCCCCCTCCCCGTTCATCCCAAACACAACAGTGTTATCCATGTCAAATCCATTGGAGACTGCTTGGGGGAGTCAATATGGAGCCAATAGATTCCTCCGTCCGCTGAGTCACTACTGTAGCTCTGGTCCACACTAGACGGAGGAAGAGCTTGAGCAATAACCTGCTTCAAAACTAAAAGAGAGCACTTAAAATCTCTATCTTATCGCCTCAATTTAGTGTAATATGTGATGTATTCTGTGTAAGATGTAAGCTTAGAGAATTGCTTTGCAAATCAGTATAAGCTATTGAACATGCAGCAGACAGAGCTCTTTGCCACATAAAGGTATTTTATACTTTGCTTTCACAAGTAACAATATTATAGACAACACACATGAAACCAATGAATGTGAATTCACACATAAGGCTTTTCCGCACGTCTGAGGTGACGTTTGAATTTCAGCTTGGTTTTATGTCCCTTTTGAACCAACCAAATAAACTGTGGATGAAGATGTTAAAAGGCCTTGAGTCCTCTGGTCTAAAAGAAAAGCCGGACACGTAAAGAGAGAAATAATGAAACTCCTTGGAGTAGTCCTGGTAAGCTCAGAGCCCCTGCAAAGAGGATTTTGTATAAACACATTAATCTCCGTACTGTATTGAAGTGCTTAACAGACCAAATTCCTATGCAAGTCAGGCGAGGAAGAACAAAACAATAGCATCTGACACATTTTAATCCTCCCCTTAAAGTACAAAAAAACAGGGAAATATATTCATGCAGACACTAAAACAATTATGCTCACAACGACCAGGAAGTGCTTTCAGTGGTTAAGGGAGCGAGAAAGAGAGACAAAGAAAGGAGAGAATTTTCTGAATCCTCTTGTCACGTCTTGTTTTTTGCTGAGCCATTTTAACAGGTGACTTCTAACAATTAACACCAGGGATAACAGCCTTTCACCTTCCCTTCCTGACCGGGCCACAAGTGTGACATGTAACATGGTTCAACTAGATGAAAGACGCACACCAGAAGTGTGAAACGTTCATTCCCAGCCAAACTGATAGACAGACCATTGTTATTCTGACCCAGCCTAGGGAAGTATGTTTAGCCTCTCCTAATGGCTAGCCCCCTCAATGACAAGGCCCTGCACTAAAAATAAACCATTACAACTCTGTCCAACCAGTCGGGAAGAAACCATTATTTACTGACAGGCAGTGAAGGAAAAGAAATGAGACACTCACTAACTCCTTAACAGTGAGGTAGACCCACAAGTTGTTGAGCAGCAGAAAAATAGATCAGAGTAGGCAGATAATACTAAACATGGAATCACAGGTGAAGCCATGAATCAGGTTCTGGGTGCCACTATTTCACCCTGGCTGCCTCTGCTTCCACAGTGGCCATAACCATAGAAGTGACAGTGAATACTAATAGGGTGAGCCTCTGAGTGTCGCTCCAAACTACCCCGGCACACACCGAGCACTGCAGCAGAATAATAAATGAGTGACTTTGACAGAAAACACATAGGCTTAAAAGAGGAGAAAATCAGTTTGAAGAATGAGAGACCGTCAAGGCAATGAATTTAAAGGTTGGTGGTGGGAGGGGGGCTGGGGGTTTTGGATATGACAGGGGTGGTTATTTGCTGGCAGCGAGCATTGAGCGGTGAGCCCCCTACACCAACAAAGAGCCTTTCATATTTCCTGTGAACAGCAACACAGACTTCCATTAATCCCCAGGGGGAGGGCTCATCTTGGCCTTCCCCTCTGCACATAAATTACTTCCCTGATACCCTTTCACGTATTACCGCTCAGTGTTTTCACCACAAGAAAGCAGGAAGAAAGTAAAGAGAGCAAAGGAACCGGCCGCAGAACATCTTGAATGTGTTAGCCCGCTCTTTAAACAGTTATGTCGGCGCTAATTCTTAACACATGCTTTTGCTTCATTGAGCTTTGCTTAGAACCAGAACTAGAGAATAGCAAAGAGACTGTAGAAGACTCTTGATGGCCATCTCTGATCAGAAAGAGTCAGGAGAAGAGACATCGGCGTGGTCTAAAGCTCAGTCCAGCTGTCATGTTTTGTGAGCAGATGAAACACATTCCGACAGACAGAGCGCATGCCAATCCCCACTCATCCCCTACAGAATGGCACTGACCAGCGGTTCTGCCCGGCTGAGGCAGACACACACATGGTCCGACCCCTCAGTGGTCCGCGGGTCGAGGGCCGACAAGAGGCTAAAGAGCCATGGCTACGAACACGCACACAGCACCACATGCCTAGGAAGGAGTAACCATTACCCAGAAAAAGACAGCCAGAAACAGCAGAGAAACAGACAGAGAGAGGGAAAAGGGGAGACAAAGAGAGTGAGAGACAGAGAAATAAAGAGACAGAGAACGATGGAGGGAGAGCGGGGGTGAGGGAAATGCCACCACATTAATGTGCATCTTTCTGTCAGGCCCACCTTATTTCAAACAGGCACAAATCAATGGCGGCGCAATCACATTTTCCAGTGGCGCTGCACTGCGCTTTCAGAGCGGCGGAACAATAAATAAACGGCAGGGATAATCACAAGGCCCAGATTGGAGGGGACTGGGCGAGGAGAGGAGAAGCCAGACACAGCCTCAGCTGTGGCCAAGTGGCATGGAATTCTGTTCCAGCTGTCAACAGCAGCCAGACGGCACCTACTTCACCACACGCCGCCCCATCAACGGCCACACTGGCCTCGCTCCAAAGGGACCGCAGCGGGGTTGGGGGGGGCGCAGCGGAATAACCGCGGCCACTTATTGTTACCTCGGCTAGGAAAGCCACAGGCGGCGTTGTTTGGATGCGGCGTTAAGGGGGATAGGTGTGGTGTGACAGGTGGGCTTGCGCGCAGTGTGGCGGCGGCGAGGTGTCCAGCGTCAGAGCGCCACACCGGTTATTCTCCCAGGCAGCACAACCCCAGCACTGGCTTGTGCTGCTGCCGCGCTGCCGAGGGTGTCATCACTTGGTATGACTCAAGTTCGTGAGTCAGGGCAGTGGGCACACAGCTGCAGGCATGACAAAGCGCCAGTCACGCACGCCTGTACACGTTCAAATCCACAACGCAGAAATCAATTGTACTCAAACACTTGAGGTCTGCTGTCTTTAGCCCTAATTTTTAACCACCCAAAAACTCCACAGTTAAAACAAATCAAATAATAGTCATATTCTCCTATTGAACGTGCATGAAAGGCAAACTGCTTATCCAGTTGATCACTAATGTGCTATAAATCTCATATACAACAGTTTTTGAATGGCAACATCATATTCATCAAATCTCTATTCAGACAGGAATCATTCAGCAACCATATAAAAGACCTCTAACAATGGCCATTACTGGTCAGGGGAGATGCACGACAGAATAGAATAGCACTGCTAAATTCACTGCCGCTCCAAAGAACACAATGGCCTTGTTTGTGTCACTGTGACCTTAGCACTCCTAGACAACGCATTCTCTGTGGGACAGAGGGAGAGAATGGGAGCCTTTCACATTCAAATGGCCTACCCAACCAACATTTGTCTTTTTTTTCTGCAACTTTATTGGGTCAACTTTATTGCAACCTAGACAGGGTAGCCCATCCCCCCCAAACCAAACCTGATTGCAACCCTGAAAACAAACAAACTAGAGGAGGTTGTGTCCGTCTGTTGTGTCTTTTCCTAGAACCTTCTCGGCACATTCATGTGAACAGGCAGGATAGGGCTTATCTCTGTTTAAGTTATCCCGTCAACTGGCACCCACTACAACATACCTCAGGCCAGGAGAGAGGGCCCAAAATAACCTGTGCTCCCCTACTTAGCCTCCCTTCAATTCTCACTGGAGGAATACAAATTCCTCTAGATCAGCCAAGTTGCTTCGGTAAACGCCATGCATGGAATGGATTCCCTTGACCACACACACGTATATACACATACACATGCCCGAACGCACACACACACACACACACACACACACACACACACACTCAAAAATCACCCATCCTTCCACCTCACTGTCAACAGGCTAAATGACACAAAGGGTTTATAAATCAGCATCAGTAATTCATTTACTGTCAACTCTTTGTTCTTTTCACATTAAAAGCCAGACTATAGAAGAGTTCTGGTTTAAATTGGGACGTCTATTTTTTTAAAGCTTACAGATGGACCCCAGTAAAGACATTTTGCAATTACAAACACACACACAGACAATTCACTGGCTGCACCGCTTTGTCTATATTTTCTTTCCATAATTGTTTTTCTAAAGGGAGGAGATAGCGGTTGGTCTTGTGTTAATATATACATTGAGGATGGAATAAAATAAAGCCAGGTGGGACCCCCTTGATAAGCTTCTCTTCAAAGTCAATCAAAAAGTGTTTAAGTGAACTCCACAAGGGACATGTATGGTCAGAGATTACAAAACACAGGAGTGGTTCGGTACAGACAGCTGAGAAACAAATGAAAAAAGAACCATAGAGAGGAAAATGCAATAACAGCCTTGTAACAGAGCTGCATGCCTACCTCCCCTCCCACTAAGACATTCATATTGGAACAAACAAGACCCTAATAACATGTGGTGAGTCTCCTCAACCCACGACAATCTCCGACAACTTGCCCTCGACCCTGCAGACCGTCTTTACATAGTTCGTTAAACCCTGCCTCTCTTGCCCTCCACTCTGTTTTTTTTATTGTTCTCCAGCTACAGACATACCAAATCAATCACACGCAGTACAAAGACCCAGCAGGGAGACGGAGAAAAGATTGGAAACACTGGAGCAACTCTAGCTTTAAATCCCTTTTTTTCATAAAATCTTTGACAAAAATAAACAAAATCTTTTCAAATCCCCACACAAATCCTTCATCTAGTCCAGTAATAATGACCTCAGTTCAAGATTGAAATCCAAGTGTTCATCCTAGAATCAGTTTACGCATTTAACCCTCGTCTTCCACCCATGCATCATGATTTAGTCTAGGCAATATGATTCTGAGTGACTTTCACTCTGGCCAGACGCAATCAATTTGAATTCTAGCAAAAGGAAAATTCCATAGTGTAAAATAAAGACTTTAAAATGTCCACTGAATGGGAAAATTTCAGGATAAAACTGCCCCTAGGTCTTTGATTCCAATTCGTGGTCCTTAATAAGGCCAATTCATTCTCCTCCCAGACCCAAGTCCCTCTATCACTAGTGACAGGCGTGAAAGGTCAATAACCTTGGCTCGTAGCCCTCATATGGTTAGCAGTGCCATGCCACACATTAATGGGTGAGCCCATTATTCCAAACTCTTAAAGTCAGCCGAAGGAAGCTTGTCTTAGCCAAAAGGTCACAGTGCTTAGAACACTTAGTGGATAGAGTGAATGAGTGACAGAGCATGTCATGAGATGGAGTGTGTTGCTCTCTAGACGGGTACAGTAGGCGGGTTACCGGAAAGTACCAGGAATGTAAGGGTCGGTGAGTTAACATCATGTACGTTGAACCGGAGGACATTTACTAGCCACTTCTAACTAGCATTTCTTTCATGTTTTATGTTGGTTCATATTGCCATATTGACTGACAATATTTGTGCTCACCGCTAAGCAAGCCGGTCAAGTGGGCTCTCCATGGTAAGCCGAGTCTCAAATCCGTAATTACATCTATTAAGTCTTCCTGTCTTTAATTCAATTCATACTTGAACAAGGCCCAGGTAGTGCAGACTTGGTGCAACATCCAGGGTTGCCTGAGGCTATAAGCACCCAGCCCAGGGCTATGAGCACCCAGCCCAGGGCTATGAGCGACCAGCCCGGGGCTATGAGCACCCAGCCCGGGGCTATAAGCGACCAGCCCGGGGCTATGAGCACCCAGCCCGGGGCTATAAGCGACCAGCCCGGGGCTATGAGCGACCAGCCCAGGGCTATGAGCGCCCAGCCCGGGTCTATGAGCGCCCAGCCCGGGTCTATGAGCACCCAGCCCAGGGCTATGAGCACCCAGCCCAGGTCTATGAGCGCCCAGAAGTATTCCTCCACCGCCCTGACAAAACCTTCAGCTTGTCTCCTGCTGAGCCTGCGATATTAAAGCAAATAAAGTGGTGTCACGCTGCACGCTCTTTAAGGAGCCAGTAAATATCGACATAAGGTGAGATAATGTAAACCCGGGCTAAAGACGGTGGGGCGAGGGATGTCCGCATGACAGCAGCAGCGTCAGAGCAGTCCGGTAACGGTATATCACTTTGAGTGGGACAGTAATATGGACAGGCGCATCCGCTCGTCTGATGAGGAAACAGTTTGGGTTGGGCGAAGACGAACTGTCGCCTCCGTTCCCAATAACCAGATGCCCGAGATTAAACTGATATAAATCAACATAATTAGTTTGTTCTTTTGACCATGTTACTAAATTCGATAACTGTCCCTTCGGATGTGCCCTGGGTCATGTGATCAGTGTGTAGTGATGAGAGTTAGTGTTATTCATATCCTGCCTCAGCCTGTCTCTCTCCAGCTCTCTCTCGCTCGCTCTCTCTCTCTCACTCTCTCTCTCTTTCTCTCTCGCTCTGTCCCGTCCTACAGCATAGCTCAGCCAGACACTGAGGCCTCTTCAGCTGAAACAGAGAGACCTCTGGGAAATATAAAAACACCACCATCCACAAAACACCACCGGCCGAGCCATTCGTCAAAAATATGTGCTCAGCTAATGACTAAAAACCACAAGGTTGTCAAGGTCAACATAAGGAACAAATCCCGGGGTTGGTTTGGACACAGCATAATGCTAAGCAGAATGCTTCAGTTGTGTCCATGCATCACTCAATTAAAGCCCATCAATCATCCAGCGGAGGACAGGGAAGCTCATCCATCACACTGTTGCTTACGTGAAGGAGAGGGGGATGGGCAGGGAGTGGTCCAAGACGGAAGGGCCAGATAGATGGAGGGGGAAGGGAGGATGTGTCAGAGAGGGATGTCACAGGATAGGAACTGGCGAATCATCAGAGAGCAACGTCCAAAGAGCCGCTGGTGCGTTGAAATAGAAGCCCCCTCCGGAACACAATAGTTGGTGTGGCCCGCGGCGGGCGGTGGGAGGGAAAATACGGAGGGCGAGAGGCTGCCTGTCATCTCTCTCATCCCAAGCAGGATATTGGCCTTTGTGGAACATGGTTACAGTATCTGGGTCAATTAATGTCTCCCTGCCTCAAATTTCCCCTTTTGTTGTCTGTGAAATAATGGCGTGCCAATTCCTTTGGCCTCTGCAGCTTAGCACCAGGCTTAAACCTTGAGGTGAGCTTTACATTCAACAAGAAAGAAAAAATTTAAAACACTAAAAACACACTCATGCATTGCCGGCACAGTTTTGCTCTGTTCCAATAGAAAGTGTTTCATGCTCTCGGTTCAGTGGAGCAGACTCATAAATAAATGAATTTAAGTATTAATTTCCCTCTATGAGCCTACAGACACGAGATGGTCCCATTCAATTTAATTGTTAAATGCCTTCAATCTCCTCTTGTTTGCTGACAGATAGGTAGAGCCAGAGGATCAGAAACTTGTGCCATCAGGACCACACCCTCTTCAAGTACCAGCCAATCGGTTGTCAAAGATTTAAATTAATTTGAAACAAAGAAAAAGGAGAAAGAGGAAAATAGAAAAAAGATGTGAGTTCCTGTGGTACGAGGAATATTTGTTCTTGTTCTCCATTACGCTTAGCGACGACTGAATGGTGGGATGTGGTGGACAATGTGAGGGATGGCCTCCGCACACTCAGCTAGCTAGCAGCATGAGGAGAAAAACAAGCACACAACACAGAGAAAGGGAATGAAAAAACGGGAGGAGGGCACAATAAATAAGGGGTTTTGAATACTGCTCAATCGACTGCTGGGGCAACACTGGGAACAGGGCTCTCTTTGTAGAGCTAGAATCTAGCAGGAGAGATATGGAGTTGTTTGCTGTGCTGCTGCCCAAACTAAAGAGGGCCGCCTCCTTAAGAAAAAAAAGCAACTAGTGAAAACCACAATCTGGTCAGCCCTTTATACTATACTATACTTTATACTAAAAATTGATCTATTGTCTGTCAGTTGCAAGCTGGAGATTTTCAAAATTAAGACTAGCCTGCACATATGGAAGCCTATTACGTGGAAAGCGAGGTCAACACAGCTTTTTCTACCCAACATCATTACATGGAAGGGTCATGTTCTGCACTCCCCGGATGTCTTTCCTGTTAAATAAAACTCACACATATGAATTAGAGTGATCGTTCAGGCTCAGAAACCAACGTGGACAGGAACCATTCCCGGTCTCCTCAGTCTCACCTCATCACAGAGTACTTACAGGGAGGATAGGATTGCAAAAAAAAAAAAAGAAATTCATCTTTGCCTTGTGACAGACTTTTAGATTGAAGCTCACACATCAATTCCAGAAATCTAAGCCAGAGTGGGTCAAGGGTGCTGGGGCCCAGGTTTGTTTCAGAAGCAAATAACCAATAAAAGCACATAACCTTCATATGACTGACAACCTACCCGTGCACCTGTTGTATGAAACCAACAGCCTAGGTTTCCACATCCATTCCCTATGGATACACAGTCAATGCAATCATTTGGGAAAAAAAATCAGTTCGAAACACCATCAAGGCATATGACGTTAAACCTTTTGACTTTAAACCTTTTGAAAATTGACGTTAGACGCTGCTTAATGTCCGCTGAATGATATCTGAATGATAGGCAAGTGACTGACAATGAGGCAAGGCCCTTAGCAGCAGCCGTGGAACTCTCCTCTAACTGGTGGAGCGGGAGAGAAGCCCCACTGAAACCCAGGGCCGTCTGAATAGGCAAATTATATGCCAAGGACAAAATGCCCCCCCCCACACACACGCATGTACGCACGCACACACACACACAATCATTGCAGCTTACACACACACACACACACACACACACACACACACACACACACAGAGGCACCTTAACTACCACACAATGTCAGTTTCCCACAGTCTAATAGGGGGCAGGGCTAGCGTCCGATACGAGCCTGAGTGCCGAGAAGTGAGAAGTGAGCCATACCGAAGGTTAGCCGGGGCCAATGTCAACTCTCCGTCAGCCACTCACACCGAAACTCTTTATCTGCATTCAGGCATTTCACAAGTCCCTGTCTGCTCCCAAAACACGCAAAGACGCTGAGCAGGCTACCTATTTGATAAGGAGGCGCTGGTGAGAAAAAAGGTCAGCCATAAATAAAATATGACCTCTACAGTCACGCCGGCATCACAGCCCTGAAAGACGTCGCCAATCGCCCCCCCCCCCCGACGGTGAGGAAAATTAGACGCAGACGGGGGCAATTGCGTAAATACATTAAAGACATTACTATTTCATGATTATGATACGGCCTTTAGAGTGCCATGGAGCCGGGCTCATTCTCCTGTACTCTCTCCTCCACCTGCTGAACTAACCAAACCAACGTGCTATACCGAGGGCTAAATAGCATCAGAAGTCGGAGGTATTGAAGCCATATACCACCGAGATCCAATTAGCCGCCATGACACTGACGGTGATCTAGGCCATGGTGGCGTGGCACGGGGAAAAACCAACACTGACACGAAACGTGCGGGGGATGAAAACGTATAGGGCCTCATAGCAATAAAGAACAAAGCAGATTCCTCTGAAACCTGGCAGAGAGTCGGACATGTTTTAGCTGGGAACTGGAGCACAACCTTCATTACAACATATTGATCAGGCCAAACAAAGACCCTGGATCTATTGATCTGTGTGGCGGGGGAAAAAGAGCTAAACAGGGTGAATGAGAAGGAGACCAATGGACTGGTGCTGCAAACTGGATAACTCAGGAAGAGGTGCTTGCCTTGGCTAAAAACAAGAGAGGCAAGGGATTGGGATTTAGAACCACCGTCAAATGGGACAGGGAGAGAGGTGTGGCCGCTGGGTTCCACTTGATGTCCGACTATAAAAAACAAGAAATAAGGGCATCTTGTAACAAGCAGCGATCCTTGTAATGAAAAATAATAATAAAGTAAGGTTTTGGCTGGGTTGGATGCCTCCTGCTGCTTCTAGTCCCTATTCTTCTCCTCCCCCTCCCCCTCTTCTCTTCCTCTCCTCCTCGACTCCTTCTCTTCTCTCTTTATCGAAGGATGATGGCTCCTCTGTAGTTATGGATCTCATCTCCACCAGGGGATTAGAATATTAAGGAAGCCTTGTTTGACTATTGAATAATTCAGGATTGGCACAGACATCAGTGCTTCAGACAGCGCTTTGCTATACCACCTCATCTGCAGCAAGGCAGCCAGGGGGAGCTTGGTTTCACAAGGCGATTACACACACTGTCTTATCTAGGACCACGATGCACTGTGCCATGTCACTGACTGAGGATAACCTTCAGATGCACATTATTCAAAACCGGAATGGGGTTACTGATCCCATGCCCCGATCCCGTGTATCTTTGTTATAACGTCCAATAAAGTCAATGGGGGAATTCAGAAATTACAAAAGAACCCGGCTGACGTTGTGTTCTAGTGTTCCACAGGCTGCCTCTTAGAACTAATAAAGACGCCGTTAATTACACTGCCACGGTCACACTAATTCATTGCCATTTATCTGGTGTACAGTCCGGAGGATGGTGGAAACATCTGGACCCAGCCAACTGACCGGCGCCCCTCCTGAATGCTCCACCTCCCCGCATACCTGGGGATGGATGTTGAACGCAAAGGTGCGTAACAGTGGAGGAATATGAGTATGTTGACAGAATTTTAGCCCTTCAGCAGGTTTTAAAGTGAATGTGAATGCGCCGATAAGCCGGCCCTACTGACTTTTTATTTCCCTGAATTAGCCACTGTCTTGTAGCAAGAATCGGGATCATGTTCACCGCGCGAATGTCGCTATACACAAAAAGTAGCAGGGAACAATGTGTGACTTTGCAAACTTACCAGATAAGGTATCTGTGGTGATTACCCAGGGGCAGCCATCATTAGGCAGGTCAGCGCAACGTGCACCGAGAAGTGACGTGCATGTGGCGCCGCCCCAGTCAGGGTCACGACCTTCATTGGCTGCTCTCTCCATTCAGTATAAACTTGCCAGAATGACATGCTGCCACCAGCATCCACACACACATGCGTGCAACGCACTCACACCACCCCCGCAAAAGAGGTTGAGTCAGTTGCTGAGCACCGGCCCCAATTCGCCGTCCGAGGTCGACCAGGGTCGCCTCTGAACAAAAACATATGCCTTTCAAATACTTCTGAGAAAAACACTTCTGCACAGGGGTCATCAGATTGAGCGCAAAGAACCAGAACAACAACAGCAACCCCTTCGCAAAAAAAGAACCAAAGCCACCAGAAATGTGTAATATTTCAGTTTTTTTTTTTTTCTTGAAATGTTTTCTTTTCGTCAAAGGGGACTGCTTCATTGTTGGTCTAAAGGATGTGTCTTAATAAAACGGAGCAGGGAAAGGTAATTTACCTAAACGAAAAAGTCATGAAAAGTGCTGTGATTTCTAAGTCCTAGGAGGTCTTTTTGTCCAGCACACATTTCATTAGACAAAACAGAGCGGCGAAGCTGTAGCCCCAATACTCACAGCTGATGTTTACACTGCTTGTTTAAACCACATAGTGTAATCGTTCAACTGTAACTCCCCAGCCAGGCCGGCAGGCTCAGGGTCTGAATCCACTGTCAGTGGAGCCAGATACAAAACAGCTCAGTGGACACAGTCGACGTGCTGGCCGAAAAAGCACTTGAAGTGCGGTTGAAGTAGACCATAAACACAGTCGCCTTTCATCGGCCCGGCGCGTTTAATTGGCAAACATATCTGAAACTAAAGGGCTTCAGGGTTGGAAGAAAAGAAAAAGAAAAATGGAAAGTAGGGTAGCATAGTGTAGGTGGTGGGGGTTGTTAGTTGGGTAGGCAGGGCTGCTGCATCCTGGAGGAGGGTGTGTTAAGTTCAATTAGGCTTTTGGGCTTTTTCATTAACCCAGTTTTGGAGAGGAAAGCCTCTGCTGAATAATGCCACTGTGACTTACTCGCTTAAAATCCCTGCATAAAAAAAGAACTCCTTGTCTGAAAGGCAGGACAATACATGTCAGCTCTCTATAGCCTGTATTCCATTAACCAGTAGCCTCAAGACGCAGGCCACACTGCCATCGCCAGCCATGCTGCTATTTTATCTGCTGTTTTCATCAGATGAGTAATTTCCATCAAACAGGAAACGAACATGACATGAATGTTAAAATGTCCTTTTCATAGGAACACTCACTGGTATGGGAAGTGGTTAGCTTAGCTGTGGCGTTGAATGGCGATGAGTATAGCGAGTGGGAGTACATACAGGACACAGGCCATGTTTGGTCTTTCTCTCAGAGACACAGTATCAGCAAGCCCTAAGCAAATAGTCCCCTGCTTTAGAACAAGGTCATGAGGGGCCCCTTGGGGCCAGCAGCGGGAAACTTTCTGAGTCTGACGCAGATTCACGTTCACAAATAAAGAGCTAAAATCCCTTTTCCACATCATCGGATAAAGAGAGGAGGTGTCATATATAAATAATTGTCCTCCTTTTTGCTCTCTGCTGCTCTGGTAGCCAGCGTTGTACAGATCCACCTGAACGATTCTATTGAGAACCAGTGGAGCATCCGCTACAGCCAACCAACAGCTCATCCATGGATCAGCATTACCTAACAAATCATTACGTCTTCAGAATTAAACAATTACTTTTGTGTATTGTGGAGAAATTGCCAATGAAGAGAATACCCATGCAGTGTTGAATGTGTTTTGGGCATTTTAACATTGTTATTCCACTCTATTTGCATGTAAATGTCGCAATTCTCTGTGATCTTTTCAAGGTGTGTATTCTGGCAATCAATCAGTGAAATGAATCCCTTTAAGAGATCGTGAGGGGGGCTGAAGCTTCTTAAACCCCAGACTCCACACACTTCTACTATTTCCACTCTCCAAAGTGTTGACTGGCGAAAGAACAAAGTGATCATATTGTACCTAACACTGCATTATGACAGGCTGACAGTCACATTAACAATGATCCTTCTGCCGAACGTGGGGGAAACATAGTGATCAATCTTTACAGAGAGCGAGGGCCTAGTATTAGTACAAAATGCTCCCTCGCTTTTCTAAATGAGGACAGGGTCATGCATATTACAACGAGCCTGCTAGATTATTTCTGACATAACAAGGAAGGATTTTCTGTTACAATGAGCATTAACACTCAGGTATGGTTGAGGAGAATGAGTGCCACAAGATTCAGTCAGTCCCCATTCATCCATTATGTAGGGCTAAGGCTGCAATTAAGGAAAGCAATGAAATGCACAGGAGGCAGGCATTCTCACAGAAAGAAAAACACCATGGTGTGGTGGCTTTACGCTATACACCTCATGCGGTTAGGAGCCTCTCGGAAACCCCCGGTTACACTGCCTCCTGGTAAAAACAATATTCACAAGCAGCATGATGAAAGTGGAGTTAGAAAACAGGAGGGGGTGGAGGGTCTCTCGACACTCCCTCCACACCGTGTGAGCTTTGTCTTTCAAAACATGCCACAGGAGCCTTTCATTAGTGACTGGCGCTTTCATTAGCATCATACCACACCACTGGGCCACTGAGCCCAAGCCACAGCCCAGCGCACTACAATGACACAGTCAGGAAACCTGTCAGTAGACCTCTCCCAATGGAGGTTGAAGGGCTCAGGGAGGAATGAGTGGAGGGGAAAAGAAAGAGTAGAAAAGAGAGGGGGTGAGGGAAGGTAAAGAAAGAGGAGAAGAGGAGCGGTGAAGGCAGTGAAACAAAAGGGAACCTGATTAGCCCCGGTCCCGGCCCATCCACAAGCCAAGTGAGTGGGAAATCCGTCACCTGGATGATCAAAGGCAGGCTGGGCATCGAATCAGGTATACGGAAGGCCCAGCAAAATCTATGTCATTCTTTTCAATCCACTCTTGTATTCCTTTCTCCCTTTTTTCCTCTTCCTTCCCTCTCCTCTTTTTACCCTCCCCCCTCTGTTTCTCACTCTCTCGCTTCCTCTCCACACCCCCCTATGCCATTCTTGGCCTCCATCTCTCTTCTGACTCACATTCTCGGCTGACTGTGAATTCTAGACACACACTGTGAAATCCAAAGCCAGTGGAGTCGTTTTTTGGTAAAGATGACCTCAAGGCCTAAAGCCCTCGGATAGCATGTTGGTGGTATATTCCTGTTTCATTATCGGCTGTAGTTCTGTCTCAGCTCTGTTCAGAGGTGCTGTTGGTGGCTGTCACTATAGTTTGTGCGCAATGTTTGTCTCTTTGGCTGCATTTTCACTTTGGGAATGATTACACGCAAACATTGCCAGTCAATGACTATAATGTTTTCCATTATAAATTATAATTACAGTTACCATTCATTTTGCGGTTGGGTTCATTAAAATGTAACATTTTAAAAAACATGACATATTTTTGAACGATGTAATGCTGTACGAAGAGCAAAGTATGTACTCAAGACAGGAAGTACATATATCTGGATGAGTTCCTCAGCACACAACATGCATCCATGCCTACACGTGATAAAGAGTCTAACGTGATTGAGGCAGAGGAAAACCAAGAAATATATGGTTATTATTCAGCTTTGTGAAGCTATTCGTAGCTAAATATACTATATTCATCTTGTGTATGAAAAATATCTATAAACATTAGACAACCGTCTCTCAGTACCTGCCAAAGTATACTGAAACTTTAAGTAAACGGGTATGTCAAATAAGAAATATTTCCGGGCTGCGTTCTCTCATGTAGTCTAAACGGCTCTAAAGCTTTGCTTTTTGTGAAATTTGTGCCATAAATTAACTTTGAAAAAGTGCTTCTTTTTCATTCTCGGTGGGCTGTGTGCAATCACCTCCAGGCTAACTATAAGTAGGTGACCGAAAACAAATTTGTCTGTGGCAATTGGTGGTATACTAGCAGCAAGCAAAGACTTAGTACAGCACTTGAAGTCAGTACTTCTAGTTCTCTCAGAAACATACTTTTTTGATCGATAAAGAGAAAAGCATTGCTAATTTTCGGATTATACGCACATCAATTAAGAATTTTGTTTGCTCTATTTCAGCGTTGTTTTTCGAATTGCTTCTCAAAATAAACCTATTGGGATGTTGTGTCACCTGTTTGTATCAGCGGGAAATGGCCAAAAGACTCTGAAGGAGAGAGGAAGCGTAGGTGGCATAAGTGACTGATCCATACAACAGCAGTAGTTGGAGATCGAGCACAGCAGCGCAGCTGAGCTCAGCTGAATGTCACGTATATAAACAGGAAAGTAGCTAAATCAACGAAAAATCCCCGGGGCTGCCCAAAAAGGTAGACAAATTTGTCACTAGACTCTTTTACCAATAAAAGTCGCCAGAGGGGTCTGAAAGTGAACAAAGTGTCAACACTGTGCAGTACTGTAGCAGGCAATGCATGTTGTGAGCCATAGAAAAATTGTTTCAACCAGAGTCATAAGCTATTGTTCAACAACTTAGAAATCAAGCTGAACTCTGTGGCACTAATATGTCCACGCTTCTAAAAAGAATACTCCTATAATAGTTGAACCGAATACAAAAAAAGAAAATGAAGGGATGGGACAAAGTTAGCCTTTCATTCTCAGAGTTAGCCTTTCATTCTTAAAAAAGGATGCTTTATCAGCTCTGAAGATTTTCTTTTAAATTTACATTACATTTGATTAATTTCACATCCAAAGCGCCTTAAAAAGCCATGGGTATTTTTTATGACAAATAGTTATTAAAAGTCCAATGCAAATGTTTTTAGAAGCAATTACACAGAAATATATAGCTTATTTGTAGTGATGAAAGAGATTATGGATAAAGTTAAATACTGTGATATTGTTTGACTATATATTGCATCATCTCGACAATATCATTTCAAAAATTTCTATTAGACGGTCTGATCAATGGTGTAACTGGGGAAAAGAAGCCAAAAATTAGCTGTTATTGTCAGAGAGATTTGGAACTGACTTTCTTATTGGTCTTCAACTCATTGACTGCCTGGTGATGTCACAAAACACTAAAAGGGTATTATTATCATTTACAAAATGTCACAGTATTATTCCAACCTCATAGTGTGGGAATATTTATATAAAATACAGGAAAAATCTTGACTGAATTGGGCCTTTAATCCAAAATCCACAATCTTTAAAGCCCTATTCAGAACTAAAATAAAAATGTCTTGTCATTGTGTCTTGTCTTTGAAACATTCCTTTTTTATAGAAGGGACTGCTTTAAGTTATCAACTTTCAAAAGGCTTCAACATAATTCAAATTCTTCAAATTTAGAGCTCAAATAACTGGTTTTAAATGCAAATAAAGCTTCATTCAAAACATAGGAACGTATTGTCCCAATGTTTATGCTTTGGCATTTCAGCAAACTCTGCTAAGATTCAAAAAATAAAAATAGTGCTCTGTTCTTCAAAAAGAAAATAATTAGAAGCAGGGATAAGTTGATCCAGATTTTATTGGCTTACAAACCAAACAACATGGATTTGTTGGCCAACATTACAGCAACACAAATTGGTGAAATATGTTTGATGCTTGTTGTTAACCAACATTGCGCTAAATTTCAGCAATGTGTTGCGCAAAACACAGTATAGACATGGGCAGACACACGTGCACACTACAGCACACATGAACGAACATCAACAGACAGTGAAGAGCAACATGGAGAGATTCGCCACTTACCGTTGAAAAGGGGCTGTCCCTTTTCAGCACTCTCTGGCACCGCCACAACCGACACATCTTCAGAGAAGCCTGGCTGGCATAGAGGAGGGGTTCCTCTGCCCTCGGTGGTGAACTGTGGGGGGGGGAGAATGAGTAAGTCGCAAATCATCCCCCCTTCAAAACGTCCTTCTGTGACTACCCCCCAAAAGTATTGCTCAGCTCACGTTGTGAACCCTCCACTCCACTCTCCCTCCACAGTTGTACAAAAGCATCTGTTGTTTTTATAGCGGGGACTGCAATTAGGATAATGAGGCCAAAAGGGTTAAGCATTAGCCAAAGAGCCTGGCTAGGCAAGAACAGGCCCCATTTGTCTCTGTGAGGAGAAAGAGAGGCCCAAGCACAAGCACAGCCTGTGTATATATCTCAGAGGCTCACGGCTGGCCGGCCCCCTTATCACTACTCTGTTCTGGGTAAACGAGACACTTTGAAGTTCAGGAACAGTAAAAACTAGGCTACAACTACTAACAGTTTTACTAAACTGTAGGGGTGAAAGTCTGTGTCTGAATTCCTGTGTCTACTCAAACAAAACACTACATCATCATCTCTGTTTTCCTCCCTGTCTCTCTCTCTCTCTCTCTCTCTCCCTCTCTCTCTCTCTCTCCCTCTCTCTCTCTCTCTCTCTCTCTCAGCTCTCCTTCCCTCTATCGCTAATTTACACAGCCTAATGTTTTTGGGGTTTTTTCCAGATCAGTTATACTTCTGCAATTAGTTAACATAATTAATGATAATCTGCAAAAATACAGTATTTATTTACATTTTAAATGGAAAAAAATATGTATTATAGACAACCCACAGAAAAATTAATAATAATCTGAAGGTAAAGCAGGCCATTAGTTATAGAGTTGAGTTAAAATAGATTTGCAATCACTGATTCTGTAAAAGCATGTGCAAATCCAATCAGACATACTGGGTGGGCTTCAGCCACCCCACCTCCCCAAATACACTTAATCCTATTTCTTTAGAAAGACCAGACCTCAAAAGAATGTGAAACAAGGGGAACTCAACAGAAAAAAGCATTGTGGGTATCCGTGCCACTTGCCATTCCTAATCAGTGGAATTTGAATCGAATATGCAGGGGGAGGAGAGGGAGGGGGAGGTGTAGGGCTGCCTTCCTAGCACACACTACATCAGACAGAGCACAACAAGAGGGACAATGGTTCACACACCACAGTACTTATACTTAAGTGACTGATATCTTTTTTTTTGAAGCAAAACAAAGTTATTTCATAGTAGAGATTAATCATTTTAATATTTTAACAGTTTTTAGAAAAAGTTCATTCGTTATTTTAAACCTCAAGTAATTGAATCTACAAATTAAACCATTTAACTGTGAAGAAACCATTAGACATGTATGTGCTATTAAAGTTTATAAGTAGGCTACTAGATAATTTTGTACTTTAGATCCTCGTCACTACAGGCAGATGAGATCAAGGCGAGTAGGAGGTCGGAAATCAAACATTAACTTCGCATTGTCCCTGGAAGAGTTTGTGGATTGCACTAGGATGGTGAAACTCGACATAAGTGAACCGCTGTAGCAGTTTGCACTGAGCCTATTTACAAAACGGAACGGGCCATTGCCTCGAGGTTAATGTCGTGTCCGTTAGGAAGATAACAGTATAATGGTAGGTTTTTGTAACTCAGTCGTTCAGATGGATGATTCAAGTCGCTATCATGTTGGTTCGAAAAAAGGTTAAAATGTAGACAACGAATAGGCATGTATAGACTATAATGCATCTCAGAAAGTAAATTAAATACAAATAACAAGTACTGTACTTCTTCAGCCACAAAATGACAGAATCAACGTTAAAAATACATTAAAAAGCTTAAAATACAATTGATAATATTAAATTGATTACGTCCAAAAGCACATTAAAAGAATGATTCATTGTAGCCAACGCACTATAATTTTTTTAAAGAATAGCTTTGAAAATGGCTAAGCAGGTTTATTTTCAAGCAACCTCAATCTATTAGGTATTGTCATTATTTGCTGACGCATCAAGTTCCCAATAGCCTACTGGATGGATTCGATCCGGAATCCAGGATAAAATGCCCATGTAGCCTTTTCCATCCTCAAAACAGAGAGCTGCAAGGGACAACCGGGCGGGTAACCGGAGAAATCCCAGCAGCAGCATCCTCACAGAAAACAAGCACTAGTCCTATAACTGTGGTGTGTAACTCAAAGCCGTTTCAGAGACACATTACCTGCAAAGCGGCCAAGAGCGTGAGCACAAGCAGTCCCGTGCCCTCGTATAAGTACATGGATAGGCCGGTTGTTAATTATTTCCA
>JACXGI010000290.1:125920-155738 GCA_016801175.1 Esox masquinongy
CCCCCCCCCCCCCCCCCCCCCCCCCCCCCCCCCCGACAGAAGACGCTGTCGCTGTGCCAGGATTTCTCACTGTCTCTCCCTACTGGACAACGCGCCAGTTTCTCACAGCACAATTTTGTACATCGATTTGAAACGCAGGTGAAGCTCACTTATATCCTGATAATAATTAATAATAGATAAAATAATGACTGTTATTATTATTAAAGACAACGTATCTATACCTGGATTTTGTCTATCGGATATGATAACATGTATGATTGTATTAAATATATTAGTCTATGCATATGTGCACATGCATATCATTAACTAACTAATATTCGACATGTAGGTAGATTACTTCTGAAAAAAAAGTTTCCTGCCCTGTCTAGACTGCCTCAATGACTACAGTTGTTACTTTTATTGCATAACATGGGCTATATGCTGAATTCTGATCGAATCCTTCAAAATCTTTGATGAACGAGTCGATTCGAATTCAGAATACTGATTGACTGATAGCCGTGGTATTACTGCTTACCACGTACTAATATACAACTATACAACATGTTTTGAAGCGAGCCCGTTCCAATCATAACTGAGTGTTAACAGGTCATTACAGTGACCACACATTTCCTCCGGCATTTCAGCCACTGGTTATTATTTTGTCCCATTATTCTCAATTAACGGATCATTCATTTTCCTTACTACCCCGCAGCGCAACGCTGTATAAATTACTAGCCATTCCCGCAAAAAAGTTATATAGCTCCACGGGGATAAAAATTGACCTGAAAATCCGAGATGCCAGATGTCCAGTACGCACCTGGATCTTTATTAAGATTTCCGAAATTGTAACTTTAAACAGGGAAACAACGAATACACAATCACAAGTGGGAAAAGGTTGTAAAGTTAAAATGAAAGCCGTCAATCCAGTGTGATTTAAATGACAAGGTGATTATAATGCCCTCAAACACAGGAAATAGTCCACGTTCATATACTAGTGGGAGCTGGGAAACTTATGTGTCAGATTTGCTAATTCTAAGTAACCATCTTCCACGTTCAACCAAGTCGACCAAGTTTTCTAGTCCCAACAAACTGGCAACAGACTAAATGTCTAGGAGAAATCGTCATCCTAAAGTAGGCGGGAATGCGCATTGCTAGGGTATATTTAATAGCATACAAAACAAATAAAATATATATATATTTTCTGATGATTTTAGAAGGATATGCAAATATCCTGAATGCTAATCAGATATGACACCTCTCTCTCAATCTGTAAGGTTAAACATCAGGGATGTACTGGAGGGTAAAGGTCATTAACGCTGCATTTTATTTATAAAATAGTGTTTATCTATTATTTTTTGCGTACCCAGCTCCATTCAGTGCTAAGTTTATATTATTTGTTCAATTTCTAATCATGTCAGTCGTTTTGCGAACATTTTGAATCATGAGTCAACTGTGCTCTTCATATCTGGCCCAGATCAGTGCTGGCAACTAGCTAGTCCAAGACGCTGCAGAGGTAAGGAACATTTTAAACGTCCAAAACTTATGCGTCTGCTGTAGAATAAGAACAAAAAACAAATAGGGTGAATTCGGGTAATCTGGGATATTGGGTAATGTGGGACACCTAAGCACCAGTGTGTTTATTTCCTGTTCTAACTAAATCTAGTCAACAGGACTTATACTATAGGTTTGGTATGGCTGTCATATGACTGAAATCACATGACTTCATAGGGATGATCTCACAGAATGGGACAGGGTTAATGTTAAATCAGATGCTCCCCTGGAAATTGCATGAAAAGGTCAGTGACATAGGATTCTGGCAAGATTAATGTTAAGGGTATAAATCTGTCATAAATAGGACAATGTTGCCAGTTGTTGTCAATATATGTTTGTGATCTATTCAAGCAACAAAAAATGCTTTATTGTTGAAAATGTGGTTTAGTTTTTTTTTCAAGCATTTTTGTGTTGTCCCACATTATCAAAATATGGTTGATAATGTGGACAAATGCTTTGGGTAATCTGGGACAGTCATTTATGTTCTTTGAATGGGGGAAATATGCATTTTGGGACTTCCTTGAGTTGCATACATGGTTATTTGGTCACATCACTCATTTTATTTTTGTCCTTGTCTGTTTAAACTGATTGTCTGCTTAGTGACCAAACTAGCTAGCATGTTTTCTGGTAGCATACTTAGCTAACTGTAGCGGCCCAACTTACTACCACATCAGTTACCTCTCCAGCCACATTCATGTGCCTATGGGAACAGAGACGATCCCAAAAGTGCAAAAGAGCGGCTGTCCTGTGCGATCTGCAGCCATAGGTATCACAAAACATGTGCAGAAGATAATGGCGTGAATGATGATGATGGGTCTCTCACCTGCAAGGACTGTTTGTTCCCCTTGTAGCACCAATTTTAATAAAAGGGAGAATTTAAATGAATAACCTGAATAATCAGTTAATCTCTGTTGCTGGAATATTAGTACATTAAAAAAGAAATGGTATACAATTTTAATAGAATTAATTTAAATGTATTAACATGGTAGATCAACTAATTCCATGTAGAGATAAAAAGTATTTTATTGCGTATCTTTATGAAAAAATAGCTTTGTTTATGAATTAAAGCAATTTTTATGAATACTATGATATTTCTTATTCAGCTTCCTGTCCTTGTCATCTTTTCATTATGTTTTTTTTTACAAATTAGTGATATTGATCTTGGTATACATAAAGAGATTTAGGCTTTTTTAAAAGCCTAATACAAGTGTCCCAGATCACAAAGTGACCTGTCCCTAATTACCAAATTCAGGCAGATGATTTTTGTTGGGTACAAAGAACACTAATAGCTGTGGCATGTCTCCTCTGGGTATAATATCTACATTATTTCCTCTGGTGTGGTTGGAAAACCTCTTAGGGATTTCAGAAAGGTATAATGTGTTGATCTAACATGTTAGACAGATATCGGAATAAATCGCAGAAGTCAAAATTGGAAAAAATGTCCCAGATTACCCGAATTCACCCTAGCCTACTTTTGGAAAATGAGTGGTCAAATTGTAAATAAAATAGCTGATGTTTCAGTCAGCTGACTAGCTAGTTAGCTAGCTGCTGTAGATAGCCTGTCAGCTAATTAGCTCAATGCAATTCTCTGCTCTACGTAGCTAGATGCAGTACTGTTTTAGCCGCTGGCATCAGTAACTTCATAACTAATGAGCTAGCTAATATGTAATCTCAAAAATATAGCCAGGTCATATAGGAAGTACTGTAGATGGTCTGAGCCGTTGGCTAAACCCCCAGTAGTAGTAAATATATGTGATCTATTTTTTCAGTAATTAAAAAAGTGCAGTGAAAAAATATCACACCAATTAAAACATGATTCCAAATATTGCTTTAAGAGAGTGAGACACACAGGGACAATGAACACAGTGATGCTGAGGCCGGCTACAATGCAGGAAGGGACAAAAAGAGAAGAGAGTTTGTGCTTTGGTAGTATACATGTATTACCACATACTGTACATAACTGGTGCTCTTTCGCTGTTTACAATACATTATTGCAGTGCAGCTCAAATTAGATAACAAACATGAATGTGATTAAAAAAGAAAACACATTTCATCATGAACATATTTACCTTTATTTTCTGTTAAAGTGGTGTCCAGTCCAAATGAACTGTTTTGGGAGGAATAACCTGTGAATAGTGTGCAATTTGTAGAAAATTTAACTCCCTATTAAAAGACCTGCATGAAAAGCAATGAAATTATACAGCTTAAAAATAGCATATGTTTTGTGTATTGTTTATCTTACACGATCGCCTAGAGGACTTTATAGTTTACCCACCTTTTTTTTACTACTACATCACTGCAAAACATTACGGTGGATGATGTTGCAGCGTGAAGACAGACAACTACAGGACGTGAGTTTGCTGTCCAAGAAGAGGACTTGTATTTGCAGCGGATAAGGTATCACAAATAGGTCTACTTAATATTTCAGGACAAAGAGCAACATAGTTTAGTTTAGTTATTTCACCATGGAACATCCCACCCTGAAGCATTAATGAACATCAGGTTCAATCACTGCGTAGTTGAAATAAGCAGCCACCATATTTGCCCCAGCCGCAAACAAATCAGTTGAGGTCTCAATTTACTGTTGGGAGTTAAGTAGTACAATACACTGGGTGCCATTTTGAAATATGGATGTGCATCAGCAGTTTTGGACTTGTCAGTCGCAGACTGTCACTCAAATAGTCATGTCAGCTAACAATTTTTCGACTGGTAGTTAGTCTAGTCTGCTATTTAAAGTTATGGTAATGAATATGGCTGAACACCAACCAGGCACTCAGGTGAAGTGTCCAGTATACCTTCCTTCCAGGAGTCCCCCACTGATTTTGTTAGTCTGTCCCTCACACAAATATTATATCAACATGTGCAAGTCATGATATAATGTGCAACATTTCAAGATACTAGAAATTGATATTTATTGAAATAGATGCTTACTATTAATTATGGTATTTAAGGTTGTAAAAAAATAGAAGGGGTATTAAGTACCAACACGGTGATACTTATTTAATGATACTTACTTAATTTTACTTAATAATAAAGTTATGTACTTATGCAACACCAAATTACCCTGTCTTTAAATGCAATTGCAGCCATACAATCAATTAATCAATAATTACATTAAATAACACAGCAGACACTCTTATTCAGCGTAACTTGAAGTGAACTCCGTATTTGGACGATTTCAGTTTGATTTTGGCTCGTATTACAGCACTTTGGATTTGAAATGATGGAATGACTATGGGGTTAATGCAGGCTGTCAGTTTTAATTCAATGGTATTTTCATCCTTAATGGATTAATGATTTCATCCTTAATGGAGAAATGACAGCGCATTTTATCCTGGCCTCACAGCTGCATCTTATTTGGCAGGTGAGGTTTTTTTTGTATAATTAATGCATGCACAAGACAGCTTTCGATGTCTAGTCTTGAATCTAGGCTTTGAATTTGCATTTGGAGTGTATTTTGTAAACCTGCAAAAAATAAGGACCAAAGAAATGTCAATGCAAGTCTTGCAGGCCGTCCTGAGGTAGATCAATCAGAATCAATCAATCAGAAACATAGCCAAAACATTAGGTGTACCAAAATCAGACAGAGAACACCACAAAGGACAATGCTTCACAAACCACTGTTCCTATGCTTAAAGATTAAGAAAAAGAAAGAAAACACTAGTAAGCTCAGAACACCCCTACAGTACTGTTTTGTATCCAATGATTTTAAAGGGAATGTCAGACTACAGTACAACCATGAGTTGAAGCTACAGTGCAGCCGGGTCATGATGCAAGACAATGCTCCAAAACACAGCAGCAAGTATACATCAGAATAGCTAAAAAGCAACTAATTAAACATATTTGAATGCCCTTGTTAAAGTCCAGACTGGATTGATATGTTGTGGGAGGACAGGGTGTTCTCCAAAACCCCCACATGTCACTCAGTTGAAGCAGTTCTATGTGGAAGAATTTGGTTGCACTCTTTGCAGCTAAAAGTGGCACAAATAGTTCTTGAGTTACAGGAGCAATTACTTTTTCGCACGGAGTATTGGGTGTTGCGTAAACTGAATAAATATCAAAATGTTTTTGTTTTGGATGTGTTTAGGTTTTTGTTAATGATGAGATAGTACTCAGGTTAAACCAGAAAAGGTCTATCCTGACCCAAAAAGCATGCACAGATGCGTACTTCAAAAATCCACCAGAAATAGTCGCAATATCACCGTGAACGGTTTCATTTTAGGCTTACCATATCGCAGCTACTGAAGGTTGTAGCCAGCAAAGTTTTTGTCTATCCAGAACAAATCCTAATGCACAATTTGCTTTGATGAAATTCAAATGCAGGACCTATTGGTTGCAAGTCCCCATCTCTAACCACTACGCTATTTAACAAGGAGTAGTCAGTCAGTCAGTCAGTCATTCAGTAAGAGACATTCTCTCTTTTTGGCCGGCTCCGCTTACACGGTCCGGCAAAAAAGGGGTGGTGAATCTAAATCTTGCCTTTTATACTGCAGCTTTTACACGGATTTAAAACGGTTGTATTTCAAAAAGTAGAAATGGCATCAATAGTCGTTTGACAAGCAATCTAATTTGAGTCAGTTTGTAACATGTCAAAGTTAAGTGTATCCATTTTTTTTATTATTTGCTGAAATATCCACTACTATTACATTTTAGTTACACAAATGTCAAATTGTCTGACACATAAAGAGGGGTTCTGATCGCTTTCGTAACTGAAGTAAGAGCCTGCTTGTCACATTACAGGCAACATTATGAGAATACTGGCAAACCAGAGTTATCGCCAGAGCAGATATACAAGATGCCTTAATCTAAAATAATCAATAGTGGCTACATTTCTGAATGCTTTGAATGAACAAGCTTTGTAAAACAAGGTTGCCCCTTTATCTCCATAGGTATTATTATGGCTATTGAATAGCTAGCAATGAAAGTGACAGCTAACGATGACCTTGAGGGCTCATGGTTAATGGTCTAGAAACAGAAGTTTCAAAGAATGCAGATGACTCATGTTTTCTCTTGACAACTTATGTAGGATTCATTGATGTACATATTATGCAGATATAATGTGTCTGTCTATAAATGTGAGTAGTCAGTCCGTTGATGCTTAACAGACTGTCCACAGACTTTCTATAACACTTCAGTTAACTATCTACTAATACTAATCCTAACCTTAAGCTCATCCTATCCTTAACCCTTAACCTAACTGTTATTGCAAATCTAACCCTAACTTTAACCTTAGCAACCATTGACTTTCAATGAACTATCTACTAGCACTTACCCTAACCTTAACACTTTCCCTAAGCCTTGTCCTGACACTTCTTTTAAATGTAACCTTAACCTTAGCGAACATTTACTTGGTTTTTGATGGTTTGTTAATAGTATGAATATCTGTTGAGCAGCTACAGATTGTGACTATCCAAATAAAGTGTAACCTTACACTGATACATTTTCTGGTTATATTGAAATGTAAATGTTTATTCATGGCCTACCAGCTAAAGGAGAAGGCTTTTTCAAGTAGTGTGAAGGGGAAAAACACTTTAACCTTGAAGGAAAAACTTGGTATGAACAGATAACTATAAATCTGGAGGACTAACATTAACATTAAGGCATCAACAATACCAAAATTATATTTCAATTCTAACTGGTTTTCAGGCAACTTAAAGGTAGTTCTAATGACTGTTTTAAATGTGACTTTGCCATTAAGCTGTCTAAAATAAAGCATTTTTGGTCAATTGCATTTTGGATGGTTGCATGGTAACCTACTGGTTAGAGCATCTACAAGTAACTGTTGCTCCCAGGTCATTTCTGAAAATGGAAATATGTTCTCAGTCTTACCTGGAAAGTAAAGGGGAAAGAATATTCTTCTTTCTAAATAAAGCAATGAAGAATTAGTTACAATTCAAATTCTTTCTACCAAAGGGGGCAGAACCAATAACAAACAATACAAACAATATGGTTTAACTCAAATGCAATCCTAAAAGAAAGACAAATCTTCTTTGGAATCATTTATGATATAGGCATCATGTTTAGTGACATGTTCAGTAGGGAGAGTAATATAATAATCAAAGACAAGTAGCAAGTCTACATGGAAAATAATGTATTGTATTAAAGTGAATTCAGCTAACACTACCAACACTATGACATCAGATCAACAGCTGTGCATTTTAATTTAAGATATTATAAAAAATACTCACTACAAAAAGAATGCAAAGAAACAGAATGATTTATCTCTTCCGGTACAATTCATCTGTGCTAATATCAGGGTGTAATTGGAGAAACTGGGAGACACAGGGACCAAGGTCATGTAGAAGGAAATGTAGTGGTGCTCTTGGGATAATTTTTTTTATGGCTGTGTCAGCACATATGATACACATAAGGAGGTTCAAGACTCTTGTAAGACACCATGGTAGAAGTGAGGGATGCATTGTAAAAGGAAACAACAACTTGATATAACACTGGGAAAGATGGGCTGATCAGTGGACAGTTGAGGTTTGGAGTTGAAATCGATTGGGTTATCTGTGGACACTACACCAGTGAATGATGGATGGTTAGAGATTTTGTTTTCAATTTTTTTCACTCCCAACCCTAATCCAGCAGGATGGTTATTCGAATGGAGGATCGTGGGGGTGTGAGTGGATAGAGGGAAAATCGGGAGGTTTGATGTGTGTGGTCAGTGTCATTGGGGGAGGGAACATGGGAGGGACATTTAAATAAATAAAAACATGTCTGTTGGTTTGACGTCTTGTAGCCTTAACGAATGGAGAGCAGTGGGGCATCCAAATGTTTCCCATTCAAGCCTGTTGAGTTTTATGCACATTTAAATCAGTTATACAATCAAAAGGCTATATCCAAGCAAAGTATTTCAGACAGGTCAAGAGGATTTAGGGTTTGAATGGCGTTTCTAGCTTAAAACAGTTGTACACTAATTATAATAATTAGATTGAATTATAATTCAAAAAGTACAAATGGTATCAACCATCTGTTTTAACAAGCTACATTGAGTTACCATGTAATATGTAAAAGTTAGATTGGCATTTCTAGTGTAACAGTTTATGGGCAGTGGAAATTCAAAATATTTCCCATTCAACCATATCGATCTACTAAGCACGTTTAAATGGTTTTGTAAAGTTGTCAAAAAACTGTACTCATTCGTTTTTCCAGACCGGGCTGCATTTCTTTCTATTCAGTCAAGCCTATGGTGTTTTTATGCACCTTTAATGCAGCTATTAAAAGCAGAATTTCTCTCATTCAGGTGTTTAACCATTCCAGTGTGTATGAATTAAAATGAAAAAATGTCAGTTGTGCAAACCATATTTGTGCAAAAACACGGTCAACATGTACATTTTTAAATGTCCTTCAGTCTTGGTAGCTTTTACAGTTCTACCTCTACATGTGGCAGCAGAATGTGCACACTGGCACATACCAGTTTTACTTACTCAAACATGTTCTGAAGGCAGAAAGAAATTGATTGGTTCAGGCGAACACCCAATGGAAATGGATCAAAAAGCTGGATCAAAAAAGCAAGTGAATGTTATCTCGACCAAAAATTCACCACTGAATGTTAGCATTACCAAGTCATTTAGCATATACTTCATTATAACATAACAGGCAAACTTACTCTTTCACAGACGTTAGCAGTATTGCATGCTTCTTAATGTAATTTTAAGTGTTCATGAGTACCGCCTCCTCTCCATTTCGGCTGGATGTTCGCCTGTACCAATCACATTTCTTTCTGCTCTCAGAAAATGTTTAAGTAAAACTGGTATGTGCAGAAAAATGGGTCTGAACATTTTCTAAGATTTGTTTTCAGCCAGCATTAGTAATTAGCTTTAAAATCACAAGATCATGCCAAAAATCTAAATGTTACATTTTTACATTCATTTTTACATGTTCACTGTTTCCTGCAGAAAAATTGTAGATTGGCCATAAATGTGAAATATAATATGGCAATTTGTTCTCTCTGCCCTAGCAACATCAACCTTGGTGCACTTGTGTTCTCTTCCACTTGACTCATGCACACACAGTAAAATTAAACATCTTCAAGTGCAAGAACATACAACAGAGCTGTGTGTTAAAATACACTATAATGGGACCATGAATGAATGCATTCTTTATCCAGCTCTGTGGGTAAAATTCACATTTTTTTAAACTTAACTTATTTTTGAGTATTATTAGTATTTTTAGTATTAAACCATTTTTAATCAGCAATTACTTTCAACTTTTTAAGCTAATCACAAGGCTTTTGTGAGGATCATGTATTGGTTTGAAACAAAAAATGATTAAGGAAATTCACATGATCACCCCAATTCCTAGCTACATTATTTATGGTCTGTGGTGGTCCAGCAGTTTAGACTGCCTCCTCTGGTGCACTTGTGCGGCTGCAGCATGGGTTTGAAACCAGCAGTTTTTCAGCAAAAATGTCTCCCCTTTTGTTCACAGTTTTTGTATCTATGGCCAGAGGTGTAATAAGTACAAAGTAAAAGTACTCAACTGGGTTCGGCTGTGTTCACCACTTTAGGGAAGTATCTAATTAAGATCTAAGTAACCAGGTAAAGGGTGTTCAAAACTAATAAGTGATCAGTTACAAAAAAGAAGTGTAAATTATGAATTATGATCACTGGTTAGTTATGAACTCTGTTTACCAGGTCATTTAGCTCTTCCTTAGGAACTTCCCAAAACTGGTGAACAAAGAAATGTAATGTCTATGGCAATATCGATGTGTAAGAGTCACTAATCTCCATTTTGGTGGTTAATACCTTTTCTGCTAATTTAATCTCAGGGCATTTTCCAATTTGCATATTTGATAAGGCAAATGCAAGAATTATGATTTTTTTTCACAAGGTCATTGTCAGTTTTCCATTGGTGGCCAAGCAATAACCTTGCAAAGTCAACATAAACAAATGTTTTTTTTTCTCCAAAGTAACAGTTCTGCCTTTTGATTTAACTGGTCACAATATGATTGGTAACAAATTACTTTTTCTTTTTGTTCTATACTTAAGCTTTAAATGGCCATATGTATGTTTTTACTGTCCTACTAGCATAAATACAAGCATAAATAACCAGAAGACATTTGCAGTCTCTGATTTCAGTACGTTTTTCCAAATATTTTTTTCTACCAAATGTTCCAGGGTGCCTGAGACATTCCCCATTTCAGCTTTCTCACCAGCCTGTCGATCAGTTTGAATTGAAGTGAAGTCTCATCAAACTCATTTTAGACACTGGCAGTACTATCCCCCACCCTAAACCACCCTGGACTGGCTAAAACTTTTCTGATCTTGCTTGGTAAAAGAATAGGGGGAGTAGACAAGCTGTTATTTTTTAAATTCAGTAGGATTCTACACAGTATTCAGGCAGAATTCTACACAGTATATAGTGGAATTGATATTGATGTGCTTTGTTAAGAACTTATTATGTAGCTTTAATGTTTCATGGCATATTTTGACTACTTGTTATTAACATAGAAGGTTACATTGTTGTTACTGGTATTAAAACTAATTATTTATTCAAATCATAAGCACTTCACTTCACTCATCCTCATGGCAAAATGCGTAGCATAGCAGTGAAACAGATTTTATCTTCACCTCTTCATACATAGCATAATAAAACTAGTTTTCCCCTCTCTGCACAATGGCTGAATTTGTTTAAGTACAGGAAGTAACAGAAAGTGTTATATTTTACAGGCAAAATTTGCAAGTTCCTCTGGAGTCTAGAAGGGGAATGGCTGACATTGTATTTAGAACTCTATATAGAGTAACAGCTAACTATATAACAACTATCCAACTATCTAACAGAGTTTATAGGAGAAACGAGAAGTTACAAGCTAGTTAACTTGGCATTTTAGCTAACGTTATACAACATGTGGTTCAGAATTCCCCTTTTCATGCTAACGGTATAGCTATACATGAATGAATAAACACTTTTTGTATACTTGACCCAGACCAGTAGCACGGGACAGATATTTTATTGGTAGCGTACTACTAGTAGCTAGCACGGTACTTATGAAGAGCTTACCTGGAGGAGCAGTATATCCAACAGCTCACTTTTCAGGTCCATCTCTGCTTGTTTATTCTAGCATCACTTGATAGCAATGGCTATATTTGAATATTCTCTAGAGCTTTATCCCAATTTCTTTGAAAGTGGAATTCAAAAAGACTGGATCCACAGGAAGACGCAGACTCTATGAACATGAGTATGCCGACCATAACAAACTATTTGTGAAGTACTCCAATTGAAATATCATATTTCACCAACTCTTTATATTATAATTAGCATTTTTCTGCATTTAAATTATGGAAATATTCCAAATGGCTCTTTTAACGGAAAGTATGTCCTTCTAGATGACTCTATGGAACAAAGAAAGGGCTTCACGGTTTAGGGCCAGAAAGAATGCATATCCTCTAGTCAGGAGAGCAATGTATTATCGTAATAGAGTAGTTGAGTGATAAGTGCAGTTACGGAACAAGCATACCTGAAATAAGATTAAGGATAAGCAGAACTTCAACTTTACAGTATAAAGGAAATGCAGGCATTGTAGACAGATAGTCCATCGCCTGTTTAAGTTGACAACTTTGCAGGTAAGAAGAGAAGGGAGCAACGGATTTGATTGCTTAAGTGTTTAATCCAAGTTATTCTAATTTAGCTGTTATTCAATCAAGAAGTAATACTTTCAGCTCTTCTTCACTTAAGCCCAGGGATGGGTACAAAGCAGCTTTTATATTCTCTTAAAACATGGGATGAATAATGCTCTTTCATGTTCCCATCAGGCAGGCAGCAAACATCAGAAGACAATTTAGATATCTCTGTATCATAGAGGGTGGCACAAGTTAACTATATAATGACATTCCAGTGCACTTGTTTCATTGTGACCTGGGATACTATCGTGGTCATGGTATACAGACAGTGCCACTGAGTCCACTAACGGGCAGCTCAACATTTGCTGAGTGCTGTCCTAGTTGAGGAAAGGACAGTCTAAAAAGGATGCCTTGCTGTGTCACATTCTAGCAACTCCTTGTGGCGGGTGTGATACATTACAAGAACCTGGCATTTTAACAGGGGTGTGTAGACTTTTTATATCCACTGTATATACATATGGTATGGAGCTGCTTCTCAATACTAACATCCTTTTCCACTTGTAAATACCAACACCCTTCTACTCACTGTAGTTCTAAATATCAAAACCCTTTTACCTATTACAGTTTGGTTAAGCAGTTACTGTATCTACTATGAATTTAAATGGAAACTATAGCAACAATGTACATTTTAATCCAATTTAATGTACATTGAACTACACAAACAGCATCAATGAGACAGAATCTACAATTTATTACGCATATCGACTGAAGAATTTTCCAAATGAAAGAAATTACACAGTGCAATATCTCACATTGTTTATTGTGTAACTGCCTAAATTGGGTTAGAGATCAAGTTGAATGCTGATAATTTGTATAGCATTTTGAACAAATTGTTTCAGTTTATGTAATCTAATCGAATTGAGAGTGGGATCAAAATGCTCTCTCTCTCTCTCTCTCTCTCTCTGATTAACACTGTCATGGTTATCTTCAGT
This sequence comes from Esox masquinongy, assembly GCA_016801175.1. Classification (NCBI taxonomy): domain Eukaryota; kingdom Metazoa; phylum Chordata; class Actinopteri; order Esociformes; family Esocidae; genus Esox; species Esox masquinongy. The sequence goes on from JACXGI010000290.1 coordinate 139,008, forward strand.
CAGGGGGAAGGCGAGGGAGGTGAGGGAAATCTAGGGGGGAGGGAAAGTGAGGGAATCCAATTATGACTCAGAGCATTCAATCAAGCTATATCACGTTTCATATTTCATAAAGCCACTCTGTGCCCATGAGAACAGTGCATGCAGCATATTTCTCCTGTGTACTGCCTTTTATGAAAATAACATGATAAAAAATTGCATGCAGCCTAAAGTAGAATATCATAATCAACATGATGTCCTGATTCAGAATCAAGATCTGTTCTCCTAACATCAGCCACAGACCTCCCTTTCCAGTGGAGTTAAGGCCAACATGTAAGGAGCTGTGTTAGATAAAGGAAAAAGGGAGTGTATCTAGTGTTCTCATACCTGTTTTCTAGCAGAGTCTGGGTGATGAGGAATAGCACCGGGCCTCATTCACCAACCATTCTTAAGAAATTCCTTCTTAAAACCCACTTACTCAGTTTCCCCGAAACATTCACCAATGTTCTCTAAATTGGGATTTGTTTTTGGGTAAGAACAGAATCTATACACACTCAAGAGCACACTTACGCACATTTGAGTGCTGACGTTTGTGCCAAATAAATAGTTATTACTGCATTTTCTTCAATTCTACAGTTTTATACTAATTCGTCATAAAATTGTGTCTCAACAATTTTATGACAATAATTTTTTCATACATTTATAATTTTTTCATACATTAACATCACACCAAGTTTAAATATTTAGCTAGACACCATTAAGTATTGTATAAAACTGACTAACATTTCTTATGAAGTTTACTTCACTTGACTTCTTCATCAAGTGAAATGATGATGGAATCATGGAGACCCCTCTTCTTTTACTGCGCAAGGGGTTGTGGTCTATATTCCCCCAAATAGCATGCATGGATGGAAAATCCACCAGAAATAGTAGACCATCGTCTGGCATACTATTTTCAGCGTACTATGGTTTTGGACATACTTCTCGCATACTAATCTCGCATACTATTTAATATGCCACTATGCAATTTGAGATTCAGACTCTGTATGTGCAGCCCTGCAGTCTAATGCCCTTTCATGGGGATTGGTGGGATGTTTACCTATGCTAATTAGGAACAACTGGCACATGCTTTCAATTTACGAGGACAATGAGATTCATCATTTTAACAATAAAGAACATGTCATGAGTCTAACAGACTTTTCTTAGAACCTTTCTCAAGAACAAATTTAAAAAAAAAATGTACAATATTGTTGAATGAGGCCCATTGTTCTTAAGCCAGCTGTTAGGTAAGCTGTATGGTGCATGAGGACCATGTTGCCTCTCCGTTGCTAACGCTGCTGTTGACTCCTATAAATGCAGGTGTCCAGGGGCAGGTCGCTTGGGGCTAGTGGCCTGGTGGGGGGGAAGCCCTTAAGTCCTGTCCCATTACTCTGCACAAACAGCTCTGGCCTCCAGGGCATTTTCAAGTTCAGCATAACCTTACACGCTTACAAAACTCTGCCCATGCTGACTATATGTGAATTGATACAGTGACTAGAAAGTCTACAGAATTCTAGGTAGTATGTAGTCTGTGGTTATTCTTTAATGTTACATGTCATGAACCTTTAGGGAATTAACTAACCATTTCCTACGGCTAATTGCTAACACATTGTAGAATAATCTAGTTATAAATAAAGGAGAGCTTTCTGAAAGTGCTATAAAACATTAGCATTCCAATGGCCCACCTCTTCAACAGAAGGTCAGCCCTTTTGATACGAACCACACATATTTCTACCCCCTCTCTACTATTGGCTAATTAGCTCATTAGCCAATGGCATTCTCTGACGTGTCAAAGGTTGCCCTCTAACAAATGAGTCAGATGAGAGTAGCATCTTAGCCTTCAAAGCAGCTATCAATTCCAATCAAGCTTCATTGTTATGCATTCAATACAGCCCACTGAGGACCGCAGTAATGCAGTGATTATTCGTTTCTGGTGCCAAATTGGCTCTTTTATGCCATTTGAACAATATAACCAAATAGAGCAGAGGGTGTAGTGTGTATGCATAGAGTGTACGTCTGTTCTGTCAGGGAAAAGATAAAAGGACCCCTATAGAGCATCTCTAGGCAGAGGAAATAGGGGAAAAGAGTGAGACGCCGAAGTTCCCTACCTTAACAGCTACTCTTCCCATGCATCGCAGGTTTCACAGAAGAGTGACGCGCCCTAACCTTTACCTCCCGAAGCGCCATCTTGAGGCCACAATGAAGGAAGCATCCTCACCTAAACCAAAGGATTTAATTTATATGTTGATGGTTTCCCCTCTATTTCCACTCTATTTCCGATGGTTTCCCCTCTATTTCTGGTTACAGTGCCTTACCACAGTAACCGGTATCTGTTCACTGTGTCTCTCCTCGTATGTGTATATAAATATATTTTAGCAAAAATGAGTCAGTTAACATTTGTTTTTAGATTCATGTGTGCTCAAGTGTACCACAACATATTCTCCAACCTGTGAACACTGGATTCAAACAAACCATGTTAGCTTTTCTGGCCCAACAGTCTAACCAATAGACCCTCACCATATCTGATACACCTGCCTCATTTATTTGTGTGTTCTACATCAAAGTAAACATGGAAGTAGATTAAGAAAATTATATTTCATATAGATATGGTGAAGCTAAATGTATCCAACAAGAGCCCATTTAGGTTTTTTGAAAAAGGCTTTTGTAAATGTGGTCATCTCATGACCGTATATCTTCAGCTATTTGTATACAGTTTTCCACCTGTCTGTGCGAATTGATGCCTCTACAAGCCAAGTCCAAAAACAATCCAAAAACGTACCTCCCCTACATGGAATTCTTTGCTAAGCTTCCACCATTCTAAGTTCATTAACACGATATTGAATTTGTTTATTAGATTTAAGTAAAAGAAATGTTATTGTAAGGCCATACAAAAAAACAGTAAGAACCCTCCCTCCCTGTCTTCCACTGACATCACTGGCAGGTGTTCATCTGTTCTCAAACGAGCAATGATCTAAAATAATCTCTAACAGGCCGGTGAACTGAAATGACTGCTGACCAAAAGCTTTAAGAGTGAGCAGAGTGGTGTATCTACTTGAGCACAGGGCTCTATTGGCTCACCAGATGTCACCACATGTTAAGGGGTGAGTTAAGGTAAAGGTGGCAGTTACCTAAAAGGGACAGTGAGTCTGGTGCAGTGTAAATTACGAGGGCCAGTAATCCAGAGTTTTAAGGTGACAGTGATGAGTGTTGAAAGGGGCCCAGGTAACAAAGTGGATAGCAGTGAGGTAAATGAAATCATATCTTTCGTGGAACTTTCTAGCAGCAAGCTGATAGACTGATGCTGAGCTGCTGAAATACACCTATGGCCAGCTCTGAGCAAGATTGAGACAGGACTATAACAGGTTGGTCTAGGTTGTCGCTCCCTTTGAAAAGAGGTATGACCGCAGCAGCTTTAGAGTCCTGTGGGATTACAGATGTTTGAAATGAGAGATTTAACAAGCAGATGACAGTGGCTTAGATGATAGAGGCAAAAAAAGTTCTATAACATTTAGCCCTGATGATTTGTAAGGGTCCATTTGAAGCAACTCCTTCCCTGCCTTATTTACCAGTTTTGGATGAAGAAATTCAGAGGGGACCTTCACAGGAGGTCGGAGAAACTGGTGGTGACAGCAGACATTGGCTGAGTAGATCCAAATTCATGGCCAGCCCTAGTAAAATGACTCTTGATGCTCTTTTTTTAGTTCAATCGGTAGATAATTAATTGTTATATTTGAGTGCATTTGGTAGCTGAGGTCGTTGGATTTAAAAGTCATGACACACTGAGGCAATTGTAGACCTCATGGCCACTTGTCTTATCTCCGATTGCTAACTCACCTCATGCTGTGTTTTATTGACCACCCACGGCTAGCATCTAGCGCTTAGCGCCTTGTCATGTTGAATCGCTAGATGCTGAATGCCAGCTCTGAGCCAATCAGAAAATGGCAGAATAAATCATTGGTAAAGGTTACCAAGAGCGTGAAGAAAAGGGTTTTTCCTGTGCCTGTGCAAAGCTGATCATCTACAAAGCTTTTTCCGCTGAAAAGTTGTCAGTGTGAATGTGACAATCGCTATCCAGGACAAGGTGCTAATTGTTCTCATGTATGAGTGCAAGTCAAGCGCCCATATGTGTCTGACACTTGGCAGTGTTTCTGAACTTTTTAGAATCAGATCCACAGGTGGCGAATTAGTGTTTGTAAAATCCTGCCTGCTGATTTCCAGGGAAGTGTAATGGGTGGATTTTTTCAACAATGGTAATTTCAACGTTGGTCATATTATACTATGTAGATCATTTGAAAGGTAATTGCAACACAACAACTATCCTAACAAAGTTTACAATTGATCAGGGTTTGCTTCTTCAAAATATTTACTCAGGTGACTGTAATATGTAAACTAAATGTCAAAGCTATTTTGACCTGAACATTCCTAAAGTGTGTCGAGCTGTGAATCTAATCTTTCCAAGGTTATGACTAAAAGGAATACTGTGTATGAGCAATAACTTGTTGTTAACTGACATGGGTTATCGTCAGCCTTTGAGTGATAAAGGGCTTGTTTACATTACGAGAGACAAAATAAAATGCTTGATGGACTTATTTAAGTTTGCATCATGATTTCCATAGCGTTTGAATTCACACCCACATGTTTGTGACGTACCCCGCAGGATTCTGCCCGTCAGTCCTAGGGAAATTGAGCAAAATGTGTGGGCATTGCACTGAAACTTGATACAGTTCAGACACAATTCAGTTCAGACAATTTTCTTCAGACTTGGAAAGCTCTGGTAGGGGGTCTCTATCAAAAATGTGGTGCACTACCGCCCATGGTTAATTCATTGTCTCTGAATTATGGTGTTTACATAACAATAAAATATGCAAAGTGGATTCGGATTCTGTAAAAGTGAATTGGTTTGCAGTGTTTTGGAGGCAAATGTTTAAAGACATTTTCACAAAACTTTAATGGCAAGGAATGTCAATGGCAAGGAATGACTGTGAAAAATAAAACGTTTGTTGGATCACTTATAGTACACAAGCCCGACAAGAGTGAAAATGAGACTACATTCATACATTTGTGAACTTCTCTTTGGCAGTCAACACAGTATTCTTATTGTGTTGCATTGAATCATATCATATCTAGATTCACTGCCACATGTGTATTGCAATTTATGAAAAGATAGAGGAAGATAGATGAATACACATACTACCAACAATATGTTTTAATTCAAATTACAATTGATTTGTAGAAAATTCCACACCAGTGAAACATATCTTCTGTATCTAGTGGACTTTCAGGAGAAGGACGTTGACCAGAGAGAGTAGTTAGGTCTGGAAATATTTGGACACTGACACAATTTTCATTATTTTGGCTCTGTACGCCACCACAGTGGATTTGAAAGGAAACTGAGATGCAGTTGAAGTGCAGACTTTCAGCTTTAATTCAAGGGGTTGAACAAAAATATTGTATGAAACGTTTAGGAATTGCAACCATTTTCATACAGTCCCCTAATTTCAGGGGCTCAAATGTAATTGGACAAATTAACACAGTCATAAATAAAATGTTCATTTGTAATACTTTGTCGAGTATCCTTTGCAGGCAATGACTGCTCTCTGGAATGCATGGACATTACCAAACTCTGGGTTGCTTTCGCAGTATGTTTTAGGCCATTGTCCATCTGTAAAGTGAAGCGCCAATCAACTTTGCTGAATTTGGCTGAATCTGAGCCGACAATATATCTCTATACACTTGCAGGGTTCAACATTAACGATGGCCTGCTGGCCCGGGGCCAGTTAGACCTAACGTCAGACCAGTAGACAAAGACAGCCATTGGCCCATATGTAAAATCATAATATCATATTAAAACGTTTTCTTGGCATCTTTGTCACACTTCCCGCTTTTCGCTTGTTCTCGCATTAAAATGCATCTGTGGTTATTCTTCTCCCCCCTCGGTGTGGTACAGTACCGGTGTCATCTTTTTGACCAATAATATTCGATGGCTCTTCTGTTGACCCATCATAGTTCATAGTGCATTCTAGAGCAGGACCCAAATATGGTATCGTACGAGGCAAAACAAAGGCAAATAATTTTTGTTTTAGTGGAAAGAACAGGTTCCGTGGGTCCAAAACAATAATGGAAAGGGACACGTACTGCCATTCATGTTGTGCATTCCTACCACTTCGTTCCTTTCTGATAGCACGTGCACGTTTTCCATAATGATTTATTAGTTGTGGCTGCTACATCACCGCACTCCCTCTCCTGCATGTTCTTGGTTCTCCTCATTTCTGTAAGTTACCTTTATTTTGCACCAGTGGGTTTTATCAGATTCTTTATGAAATTATTGAGTAAACCTCATGGAAGTTTAAGCAACAATGTTTATATTTGTGTCTATGTAGGATAGGTTTGATTAAGATTCGCTTTTGTTGACGTTGACACCTTCGTGAACCTCAGCTTGAGTGACCTTGAAGGAGACGGGAAGGGGTCGGGTTAAACGCGCTTGGCTCCGTCCACATTGAGCCCGGCCCTGAACTGCCCACTGCAGTCAGGGGCTTCTCGCCAACGCTGTGGCTGCACCAATGAACGCCTGTCTGCTCCGAATGAATGAGGTGGCGCGTAGCCAAATTTAAAAACTAATTACGACCGCCTATCATGTTGTGAAGAGGGTGAAACCATTCACAGACTATATCCATGACATAGTCTGTGAATACGGATAGAAACCATACAGACATGGCTTGTCGACAGTAAGTGTCATGTTAGCTACGCCTGCCTAAGCGCTTGCTAGCAGTGACACACAAGAAGCCAGTCAACTAACTAGTGCAAGAACTGTAGTTTGTTAACGTAAATATATTAACTCAATTATTTTATTTTCATGATTTTATCAAGTTTCAAGGTTAATTTGTCAAATGCACCGAACAACACAGCGTCATCCTGCACAAATGAAATGAAATGAAATTCTTGTGACATGGCACCCAACAACTACGTAGTGAGAGTTAAGAAGAATATATAAGCAAAAATATAGCCAGACAAAATAATAATAATAAAATAAGACAACAATATACATAACACTGTACACTAGCAGCAGTTGAAAACAGAGTACTGTAAACTAGCAGCAATCTGGGTAGTATTATTGAACATTTAGAAATGGCAAGTATGGCAGTAATATACATAACAGTGTAAACTAGCAGCAACTGGTAGAATTGAATTTTATAGATAAATATGTGTAATAAGTTATGAGTGGTGGCGTAGCACACTACATCTACATAGTGAGAATTTAAGAAGAAAAATATATACACAGCAAAAATATAGCAAGAAGATAAAGCAATAATTTACATACTGTAACACTGTACACTAGCTGCAGTTTCCAAAGAGTACTGTAAACTAGCAGCAATATTGGTAGCAGTATTGAATATTATAGATATGACATGGCAGTATGGCAGTAAATAAATAAGCAATCATCAAATAAGCAATAATTTTCTTGAAAAGATGATAATGGTATTTATAGTAGCTAATACTTTGATAACCATTTATTAAAAAGCAATGATGTTCATTGCATCATATTTATGTAAACAGCAATTGCTTGTAAGAGACAGCTCTCATATCTCATATCACATGCAAATCTGTGGTATAAATCAATATTTTGTTTGTATGATATGTACATATGATATATCTGTAAAACACAATTATATTTTGTTTTTTTTTTCTATTCAGTTCGGGGCAGTAACAATACAGTCTGGGCCAGTAGATTTCAGACCAACTGGCCCGTTAGTGTTGGACCCTGCACAGAATGAATCCGCCTGCTTCTGTCACACCATCAATAAACACTAGTGACCCAGTGCCATTGGAAGCCACGAATGGCCATGCCATCACACTGCCTCCACCGTGTTTTACAGATGATGTGGTGGTGCTTCGGATCATGAGCCTTTCCAAGCCTTCTCCATACTTTTTTCTTCCCATCGTTCTGGTACAGGTTGATCTTAGTTTCATCTGTCCAAAGAATGCTGTTCCAGAACTGGGCTGGCTTTTTAGATGTTTTTTGGCAAAGTCTAATCTGGCCTTTCTATTCTTGAGGCATATGAATGGTTTGCACCTTGTGGTGAATCCTCTGTATTTTCTCTCGTGAAGTCTTCTCTTTATGGTAGACTTGGATAATGATATGTCTACCTCCTGGAGAGTGTTCATCACTTGGCTGGATATTGTGAAGGGGTTTTTCTTTACCATGGAAAGGATCCTACAATCATCCACCACTGTTGTCTTCAGTGGACGTCCAGGCCTTTTTATGTTGTAGAGCTCACCAGTGCATTATTTATTATTTTTTCAGAATGTACCAAACTATTGATTTGGCCACACCTAATGATCCTGCTATCTCTCTGATGGATTATTTATTTTATTTTTTTTGCAGCCTAAGGATGGCCTGTTTCACTTGCTTTGAGAGCTCCTTTGACCGCATGTTGTGGGTTCACAGCAACAGCTTCCAGATGTGAATGCCACACCTGGAATCAACTCCGGACCTTTTACCTGCTTAATTTATGAAGAAATAACAAAGTAATAGTCCGCACCTGTCCATGAAACAGCTTTTGAGTCTGTTGTCCAATTGCATTTGATCCATTGAAAAAGGGAAGGCTACATATTAAAGTGGTGTAATTCCTAAATCCTTCCTCCAATTTGGATGTGAGCACTCTCAAATTAAAGCTGAGAGACTGCACTTTAAGCCCATATTCATTATTTAACTGTATATTTTGGTGAACAGCCAAAATAACCAAACTTGCGCCAGTGTCCAATTATTTCCGGACCTAACTATATGTGGTATCTACATAAGGCTTTGACACAGTGGATCATATTTTAAAGTTAAATCTGTTAACCAACAGGAATTGATTGCTTTGGACCCTATATAAGAGACAACAGGGTGGATGTTAATGGTAGAACCTCCTAGTGCAAAAATAATTAGCTGTGGAGTCCCACAGGTAAGCAACCTTAGTCCATTTCTCCTCTTATTGTACACTACTATTGTCAGATAAGAACAAAAGTCTAAATGGAATAGATGGTTAGTGCAAATGTATCCAAAACATGTAATTTATGATAGCAAACATACTTTTAGTGTAAACCTTGTAAGGTCCCCTGCATTCATTCTCAAAGTAGGTTGCACTAAAAACCTCAGTCTGCTACACTGGGTATCAGATAGGAACCTGCCTGGTGAGACTTATCACAAACAAAACAAAACATAAGTAATTATTACTTCTGATCCAAAAATTTCTTGAAGACTCAAATGCAGTTGTTCAGAATCACTGATTATGTGTGCACATCATCATTCACCAGCAGCCCCAAACATCTCAAGAATAAGCTAAATACCAGCAGCCAAAAAAAGCAGTTGAGAGTTGAACTTCCCCATACACTCTTTGTGCATTTGTGTAGTCTTCTGTGTCTTTTACAGACCAGTGTGCCTAGGCTAAGAACATATTTTGGCTTCATTGAGGGTTTGTACTTTAAGCTGGTGACAAATCTGACTGCTGCTGTGCACTGATGTGGCACTGGAGTATAATACCGATTGATTGGCTGATTAGTGAGGACAGTGGCAAACCCAGGAGAGACCCAGGGAGAAGGTGATCAGTGTCTGCCCTTAACAAATGAAATAGCAGTAATTGCTATTGATTTTAATTGTGGCATGTGGCAGGAAAGTGTTTGTTGACATGTTTCTTTGCGCACTCCTTCATTAATTCCATCATAATGTTATCCGATCAATTCAGAAAAGATTTCACTTTACTGTCAGCCCTGTGTTTATACAGTGCATTGATTTGTTTATCTGCAGTGATTCATTTGTTCTCCATTCATTCATGCGTCTGCTCCTTCTGTATTAAATCTATCCATTATTTCATTAACCCTTCGGTGTTTGTCTTGAGTCTTCAAGGACATTAAACTAATTCTGTCAGTGGAAGCCATTTCACTATGAACAATCTATCCTGGAAGAATTCAATTTGTACTTTTCGCTCTGAAATTGTTGGCATGGACAGATTATAGTGACACTGCTCTACACTACAGTAGAGGACATGGGCAGTGAAAAGTGTTTGAACAAGTTTCTATTTCTCTCTCCTTCAACACCAAATGAGAAAATGATAAATTGCTCTGGTATTTCACTGTGAGTTGTGCGAGAATGAGACCAAAAAGTATTTTCACAGAGCGTGATCTCAAGCAGGTCAAATGGAAGAGCCAAGTAAACTCACTGAAACCAACATAATGCTAAGCACTAATTGTATTTCTGTTTCATATACTAATACTTTTGGCATGATACCAATGTTGGGGAATCTGAACAGAATATTCTTCCATACATGTGCACACACACGCATGCACACATGTGCATGCACATGCACAGAAACACACACACATTTACACTCATGGTCGTGGTTAATCAATAAGCCAAAGCAATCAGTCTCCATCTCAACAACATTCCAGCATCCCTCTTTCTCATTCTTCTTCCACTGCAAATGGGCAATAATGATTAAAGATGGTCCAAACACAAAAGTCCTTGAGGATCTAAATTAAATAGCCAACACCCTCTCCCAGACCCAGTCCCATTCCATTTGCATACAATAGGAATGCAATCCCTTTCAAAGTGATGCATGGTCTGCATTTATCTAGTACCCGCTGATACTCTCCATAAGAGTCTCAATGGGCATAAACTCAGTTGACCAGGCCACCTTCATTACTCTAAGGGGTGTAATATTCCCATTGTCATTCAAATATGCATGATGGTCATGGACCTCTCTCCCTGGAAACTGAGCTGTTCTCACCCCTATCTCTTATCATGCTGGCTTGAAATCCATTTCCCCTTATCGCTATTGATCTATCTGTGAGGAGACAGGTTGTCAGCCGTTTACAGTCTGGCCTTTCTTATTTACGATGGGACTTTTAGAGTTCTAAGATACAGCAACCCTGCAGTGGATGTATAGCATATATAGTGTACTTATATATGGATCTGAGCGTTGGATCTGATATGTCCGTCCAACTATATCTGTCTTATCTGGATGGCTGGAAAACATTTCAGGATTCAACATCCCGAGTGTTACCAGGTGAAAAGGCTCATTAGCATATTTCCAAGTGCCTTTTTTACGGTGATGTTACGACCAACTTTGTTAGAGACCGACATAATTGTACTTAATCTTTCAACATTATGTCAATACATTACATTGTGGATAAGAGCATCTGATAAGTGGCTTTTAATATTATATACAGATGTTGATGTTTTTGCAGTCTAGGACTTCAACATGTGTATATAATAACAAAACTATTTTTTGAAACTCATTTTGGGCTGGATGTGTAATATATTTTTTTTGTGTCCATTAGCTGTAAGTGGAATCCCTGTCCTGCCTCAGCTAGCCATGAAATTTCAAGCTTGAACGCGAGTGGTTTTGTTGACATGGAAAACATCTGCACATTCAGGACATAGCATAACATTTTTGGGAACCTATAGTCAAAAATCCCAGAATGCATTTTTAAATATTTGAATACAGGTTTTATTTTGTCCTGCCCATTTGCATGTAGTAAGGACTGTTCATAAAGGGCTTTACGCATTCTCTACCAAGGTTTTTCAACACACAGCTTTGACTTACTACAATAGATAGTTATGTTGGTATAGTCTAATTTAAGCAGTAGACAGGTTGTTGAGTATTAAAATCATCGCAAACAGTCAAATTCCTGCTGTTGAGGAACTCCCACAATTATGTGACATGTACTAATATAAAATGCAGCATTCTTTCCACCCCACACAAAGACATTTTCTTATTGAACTGCCATTGTTATTATAGTTATTATATGAACGTATGCTTCCATTCTAGACTTACTTTGTGATTGCTTAAGTGAGCTGTTTTTGTATTCCAGTGGGTATACAGAAGACCATCATTATGTCTGTACTGTAGTATTCCATACTATAGCAAGAACAGCTCAACCAGCATGGCTACCACAGTATTCTGTAGCAAAATGCCATCGCATCTGGTTTGCTCTTAGGGGGATTGTCATTTGTTTTTCAACAGGAAAATGACCCAAAACACACCTCCAGGCTGTGTAAGTGCTATTTGACCAAGAAGGAGAGCGATTCTTGCATCAGGAGTCTTGCATCAGATGACCTGGCCTCCACAATCACCCAACCTCAACCCATTTGAGATGGTTTGGAATGAGTTGAACCACAGAGTGAAGGCATAGCAGCCAGAAAATGCTCAGCATGTGGGAACTCCTTCAAGACTGTTAGAAAAGCATTCAAGGTGACTACCTCATGAAGCTTGTTGAGAGAATACCAAGAGTGTGCAAAGTTGTCATCAAGGCAAAGGGTGCCCACTTTGAAGAATCTAAAATATAAATGTATTTTGAAATGTTTAACACAATTTTGGTTACTGCATGATTCCATATGTGCTGTATCATAGTTTTGATATCTTCACTATTATTCGACAATGTGGAAAGTAGTAAAAATAATGAAATATTTTTGAATGAATAGGTTTGTCCAAACTTTTGACTGGCACTTTATGTATAGATAGATTTTTGTTTTTAAAAAAATCCTGGATGGTGTGTGTGTGTTGGGTAGAGGTTGATGTTTCCAAAATTAAGAATGAATTCAAATGCCAAATTAACGAGGGAGGGGGGAAGGTCTGTTCAGAGGTAATGATAGGTTTTAGCTAGGAGAGAAGAGTTGTTTGTTTTTGGAAGAAATATGTAAAAAATTTCTCAAAATGTAAAACAATGTCAGTGCAAGGACTAACTTTAGGATTTCAGAAATTGCTATGATAAATAGTAAAATTAGTATTATACTATTTTGAAATTATGTTGAGTGATTGGAGTATTTCAAAATGTAAAGTAATTTAGCTGACACTCTTGTCAAGACCAAGTAAAAGTATTGAGTATACATTTTCATACTGCCCCCACCCCATACAACCAAGAGAGCTGTATGGGCCAATAAATAATGGGGGGATTGCCTCTTGGTTTGGGTGGGACTCCCTGGACAAGAAAAGGTTGAATATCCAAGAATAGAGGTCTATTGCCACTCTGAATTCTTGTTTCAGGGTGAAAATATAGTGCTGTGTAAAATCTCCAGCATTGCACTGAAAAACATAGGTTGGGGAATACAGTGGATATAAAAAGTCTACACACCCCTGTTAAAATGCCAGGTTCTTGTGATGTAAAAGAATGAGAAAAAGATCAATCATGTCAGAACTTTTTCCACTTTTTAATGTGACCTATAACATGAACAATTCAATTGAAAAACAAACTGAAATCTTTCAGGGGGAAAAATAAAAAACTCACAATAACCTGGTTGCATAAGTGTGCACACCCTTAAACTAATACTTTGTTGAAGCACCTTTTGATTTTATTACAACACTCAGTCTTTTTGGGTAGGAGTCTATTAGCACGGCACATCTTGACGTGGCAATATTTGCCCACTCTTCTTTGCAAAAGCGCTCCAAATCTGTCAGATTGCGAGGACATCTCCTGTGCACAGCCCTCTTCAGATCACCTCACAGATGTTCAATTGGATTCAGGTCTAGGCTCTGGCTGGGCCATTCCAAAACGTTAATCTTCTTCTGGTGAAGCCATGCTTTTGTGGATTTGGATGTTGTGCTTTCGGTCGTTGTCATGCTGAAAGGTCAACTTCATCTTCAGCTTTCTAAGGGACCTCTAAGGTTTTGTGCCAAAATTGCCTGTTATTTGGAACTGTTCATAATTCCCTCCACCCTGACTAAGGCCCCGGTTCCAGCTGAAGAAAAACAGCCAAAGCATGATGCTGCCACCACCATGCTTCACTGTGGGTATGGTGTTCTTTGGGTGATGTGCAGTGTTGTTTTTGCGCCAAACATACCTTTTGGAATTATGGCCAAAAAGTTCAACCTTGGTTTCATCAGACCATAACACATTTTCCCACATGCTTTTGGGGGACTTGATATTTGTTTTTGCAAACTTCAGCCGGGCTTGGTTGTTTTTCTTTGTAAGAAAAGGCTTCCGTCTAGCCACCCTACCCCATAGCCCATTCATATGAAGAATACAGGAGATTGTTGTCACATGTAGCACACAGCCAGTGCTTGCCAGAAATTCCTAAAGTTTCTTTAATGTTGCTGTAGGCCTCTTGGAAGCCTCCCTGACCAGTTTTCTCAATTTTGGAGGGACGTCCTTTTCTTGGTTATGTCTCTGTTGTTCCATATTTTCTCCACTTGATGATGACTGTCTTCACTGTGTTCCATGGTATATCTAATGCTTTGGAAATTCTTTTGTACCCTTCTCCTGACTGATATCTTTCAACAATGAGATCCCTCTGATGCTTTGGAAGCTCTCTGCGGACATGGCTTTTGCTCTGAGATGCAACTAAGAAAATGTCAGGAAAATCCTACTAGAACAGCTCAACTTTATTTGTGATTAATCAGAGTCACTTTAAATGATGGCAGGTGTGTAATGACTTCTATTTAACATGAGTTTGAATGTGATTGGTTAATTCTGAACACAGCCACATCCCCAGTTACCCAGTTATAAGAGGGTGTGCACACTTATGCAACCAGGTTATTGTAAGGTTTTTATTTTTCATTTTTCCCCCTCAAAGATTTCAGTTTGTTTTTCAGTTGAATTGTTCACATTATAGGTCACATTAAAAGTGGAAAAAGTTCTGACATGATTTATCTTTGTCTCATTCTTTTACATCACAAAAACCTGCCATTTTAACAGAGGTGTGTAGACGTTTTCTGTCCACTGTAGGTCTCGTTCTAATCAATAAAAGCAGCTTCATTTCAAGCGGTGAGTTGCATCTTTCCACAGCGTTGCGCTGAAAGAATTGTCTTGGTTAAATGTTTTCAACATACGCTTGGTTTAGAGCCCTACAACTTATTGCCATTGGTCAAAACTTTAAAAAAGTCGATAAAAGGCTATGGTAAATTGTTGTTTTAAAGTTATAACGCAATGTAATTCAAAGTGTGTACTGAAGACTTGTCAAGTTTTATTGTGTTATGGGTTTTAACAGTAATGATCTCAACCTCTACTATAACCCACCCCTTTTCACCCACAACTCAGGTAATCATATTTTGTCATTTGGGGCTGATAGATAAGTGGGTGCACTTATGTCGTCTCCCTGAAAGCATTCTGCTTCAATTCAGTATATCCAGTAAAATGATGTCACTCTTTACAGAGCTGCAAATATTTGTCAAACAACTCAAACATGGCTTATACAATTATTTCATAGACCAATATGCCAAATTGATAACAATCAAGTTCAGCGTATTCTTATTTATTTATTGTTAGATATTTAAATGCTTTTTAAATGTATTGCATTAAGAATATTTGAACCTTTTTAAATATCCCTTTTTTCCTACAATGTAATATCAATGAACTGTTATTGTGTCTATTTATATTTATGAATCCATCAATGAATGCATCCTGAACAAAGAAAACACATTTGTCCTAGTTCTCTGCTTTCCAATTACAACATCAATCATCTTTCAACACAAATCTTTTTCAACATACATCACATTTCTCACAGTTCTCCATCTCTTTCATTAACCCGTGCACACACGGAGGTGGTGAGCGCAATCTCTTTCCCTCTCAGGGCTACACAATGCACACTCTGTTCACAGTCACTACGTGAGCTTGTGACTAGCTTCCTAGCAAGCTAGCTATATAGTGTTAGATTGGTGGCCAGTGTTGCACATGCACAGATGGGCACGCTCAAGCAAAATTGTACCACCGCAAACATAGATAAAATGAATTACACAAGCACACCCAGTGTTCATACTTTAATATATTAATTCATACTTGAGAGACTGCAAGTCAGACAATGGGCATGCTTAAAATGGCTGTTGGTCAATAGATTGCAAAAAGCAAAAGCAGACAGCAGTAGGACGAGTCGTTTAGAGCTTTAGCCCAGTGTTTGTGTAATCAAATTGTTACAAAGATAAAGCAGTTAGGTGTTGGCCTATGTATTTAGCTAACATTGGATTACCATTGCACTGCTTTAAAATAGACTTGTTTTGATTAATCGATCAGTCAGATTTGAGTTGTTGTGAATCTCTTTATACAGTCCTATTCCGGGAACTGTTAGTCGAGTTGAGGTGAGTGTCATTGGTCTTGGTTTATTGCTTTTCCTTCGATTTGGCGTTCTTAGACCAACAGGTTGGCTGTACGGCGTCTATGGCTTAGGGGCATGACTGTATTATTTCCTATAGTGTCATACAAAGTGGCTGGCTACAAGGGAGCTATAAATTATGTTTATAACTCGGGTCCTCTGAAAAAGGGAACAAGCTAAGTTACTTTCTAGTTCTCTACTCTCTTTCAAGTGGCGTGAAAAGCCGACTTGAATTAATGTGGTTCAAGTCCAGCAAAGGTTTTATCACCTGGAAGACAAGGCTTCCAGGTCGCCTCTGTGCTTCAAGGCCGAGTGGATATGTGAATGGGGAACATGTAGTCTTCCTTGAAATGTATTATTAAGTGTATAGAATTGATTCGGTATTATGAATTCAAGAATATGATCAAAGAAGTGATACTTTTACTCACTGTATTAACACCAAGACAGGTTTACAGAACATGTAAACAATCATTTCAAACTCGGCTTGTGAGCTCATCATGATGTTTGTCCGTACTTAAAGTTACACTGGGAGTGGAAATAAGATGGGATTAGAAATGAGAAATTAACCTATACAACCCCCCCCCCCCCATTTCTCCTCTTTTTGAAGGAGATAGCTTGAGGCATTCACATTTATCAGCATGAAATCAACAACA
>JACXGI010000291.1:9042-32564 GCA_016801175.1 Esox masquinongy
TCCTCTGTCTTCACGTGGAGGCTGTGTGTACTGGGGCTGTAATAACTGGTTGTTCCTCTGTCTTCACGTGGAGGCTGTGTGTACTGGGGCTGTAATAACTGGTTGTTCCTCTGTCTTCACGTGGAGGCTGTGTGTACTGGGGCTGTAACTGGTTGTTCTGCTCCTTCCTCAGGCTGATGCTAAGATGGTGTGTGACGTGGTGAGTCGTATGGAGGACACCGAGCCTTACTCTCCTGAGCTCCTGGGGGCTATGACCCGCCTGTGGTCCGACTCCGGCATCCAGGAGTGCTTCAGCCGCGCCCGAGAATACCAGCTCAATGACTCCGCCCAATAGTGAGTAGTACTGTACCTCTGCTGCCCCCTGTAGGATGGCATAGTTCGGGATCATCCATACCAAGAACATTACTCTGCTGGATGAGTCAATCATTCATGAACATCATCCTCTGCACTACATTAATTTCAATGAAGTTTTGACAGTTCATGTACGACGAATACGAAGCACTACCGGTTAAAGCCATATGGAAATGTGTTTCTGTGTGTGACAGAGATGTTATTCAGGATCACTTATGATGTTGTTTATTAAGGAGCCTGTGGAGTTTCCTCACATGACACTTCAGTGAACTCTCAATATGAGGGAGAGTAGAGACGAAGGTGCCATGAAAAGCAATCACCAGCCCCAGCCGGGCCTCAGCCTGCTCCCAGCCATGGTTTATTCATTATCCACCTGCTGTGGTCATACTTGTGTCCAGCCCATCTGCTTCCCACCGTCCCAGCGAACATAATATGAATCACCAATGAATACTGCATTTGTAAAGTGCAAAAGACAAACAATTCAAAGGCAGCTGTCTCTATGAGTGTGAGGGTTTCATAAGTCAGTCATCAAGAGTCTAGTGAAAACAGCAGTGTGTAGAATAGCAGCAATGTAGAGCAGCAGAATGTAATGCAGCAGAATGGAGAGCAGCAGTATAGAACAGCAGTTCATTCCAACAACGTCCAACATTGCAAACGTCATACCGTTTAGGAAGGATGTTTGATTGACGTAATGGCCTAAATTAATTTCTCTAGAACCGTGACCTACCATGCTGAATTTAATCCAAATGTTTGGTGTGGTCAGATTAGATCAGGTTTTGTCTACATTATGGAAACGGTGCATGACACTTGAAGGTGATACAGACAGATCTGTCATTCAATGTCCTTTGATGTATGAAAGCAGCCCACATGTCATGTAACAAGAGTCACTGCGTCCTGAGACGTCTGTTATCTACCTCCCCCTCTCTCTCCTCTGTCTCACCATCTCTTTGTCAATGGCCCTGGACATGTCCTCAGTGATAAACTGTCTTCATTTGGCCGTTTAGTTACAATATGCACATTCATTACACTATTATTTACATGGTAGTGTGTCTTCTCACAGTGTTTTTGCGAAGACTATTTCTATCACAGGCAATACAAAAGCAGCACTTTAAGATTTCTAGTCAAAATTCACAGTTCTTCTAATTGGAGTACCCAAAATGATATTGAACATATTTCTTAAAGCTCCCGACCAGGTCATACGTGGCAGCCATTTTGTGCTGGAGAGCTCACCACCCATGAGCATCACTGAAACAATGCTATGCTTACCACATAATCTATACCAGAGGTCTGTCTGGGCTAGTGCCCCTCTTTGAACTGGGGCTCACCACATCTGACCAATGTCTTTTTCTTCCCGCCACATCAACCGTCCTGACTCGCCTCCCTCTGCAACCCCGGCCTGTGGCATGGTAGCAAGCAGACCGCAGGCTTGGTGCTGAGAGGGTTTGCCAGACGGACCGCTCAATGAGGGGAGGTGAACAGAGAGGAGAGGGAGATGGGGCATGGTGTGTGTGGGAGGGAGTTTGGGAGGGGATGTTACTGGCAGGATGCCATATAGTTGGGAGGGACATGAGTCCCCCCTACAAAGAGCGAGCCCCCTCCTGACCACACCAGTTGAACACAGCCTAATCCTTACAGCTTTGAGCCTCATCTACAGGGAGAGCAGCACCCAGCTGAAGAGCATCAGAGCTACTGCTAATCATAGTGACATACATGGTCAGGCCTCTTGTCTCCGTCATGTCAGATAGCACGACGATGCCACCTGCACTGATTAGTCAGTAGAGAAGGAAACACACTTAGAAGTGTGTTTCATTCTGCTGGACACATCAATAAACCAGTGTTCCAGTGTAAACAGAAATTCACTCTTTGTTACAAAGCACTGGTAGTAGATGGCACTGAGACATGGGGCACTAAATTGGGAGAGACTACAGTACTAACAGACCTTTGCAGGAATTTTTCTGTTATAGAAACTCTTGGCTGGGTGCATAAAAGTTTTTTCGGCCCATCCAGACAGAAAATGTCAAAGATACATTGAAATCCATTACTTCTGTAAGAAAATATGCGTGCATTTTTTAAGGAATACGGTACTAAGGTGCGAAGTTGGAAAGCCAATCTGCTCTTAACAAACTCGTTCTTCAGATCTTGGGCAGACGCAGAATTGTCTGGTATGGAACAAGCAGCTACCAGCTGCTTGTTCCATAGTAACACTGGTGGACTTAGCGGGGGTCAGGGAGGGCAATCGTTTTTTTCTGACCCATGGTAGATAAGACATGATAAAGTGCTCTCTACGGTGGCCCATTGTGCAAGAAAACGTGATAAAGTACCCTCTAGCGTGCCCCAACATGCAAGAAAACATGGTGTAGTGCCCTAATGGGCGCCCTTCCAGTGGAGAAATTGTGATGCAGTGCCCTCATGGGTGCCCCTATTTGTGAGGAAATGTGGTAAAGTGCCCTCAAAGGTGCTCCTATGTGCAAAAAAACTTGAATAAGTGCCCTCTGGGTGCCCTTCAAGTGGAGAAAATATGATGCAGTGCCCTAATGGGTGCCCTTCTGGTGGAAGAATTTTGATGATGTGTCCTCATGGGTGCCCCTATGTGTGAGGAAATGTGGTAAAGTGTCCTCCAATGTGCTCCTATGTGCAAAAAAATGTGATGAAGTGCCCTCTGGGTCCCTTCCAGTGGAAAAATTGTGATGCAGTGTACTCATGGATGCCCCTATGTGTGAGGAAATGTGATTAAGTGTCCTAGTGGGTGCCATTCCAATCGAGATAATGTGATGCAGTGCCATGTAGGCTGCCCTACATGCTAGGAAATTTGTTGGCCTCTACGTGCTCCTATATGCAAGACAATGTGCCCTCATGGGATGCCGCTATGGTGGAAAATGCCCTCCTGGTGCCCCCTGTTTTTATATATCCTTAAAAAACAGTTTAGTGGCAGCATGATTCTACCTCAATTTCATTTTGGTGTGGAGCCAATAAACTCATCCAGACAGTTTTTAGAGTCATTAGCATGTAGAGGTTAAAAGGTTAGCATGGAGAAGTTAAACGTATATTTAGAAAGAAAACGTAAAAAATGTCTGGATGAGTTTATTGGTTTCAAAAGAGAGTGGAAATGAGGTAGAATCATCTCTTGGGTGGAGTACCACTTTATTTTTGGTACAATCCTCACGCATACACACTCAGCCACACCCCCTTTAGAATATTTAGGTGTCAGTGGGTTTAGTGCAGTCTGAGCTGTAAACTTCACATCCCATTACAGTGTGTGAGGTTGGTTACCTAGCAATATGTGTTACATTTAAACCGACA
Organism: Esox masquinongy; assembly: GCA_016801175.1. NCBI lineage: Eukaryota > Metazoa > Chordata > Actinopteri > Esociformes > Esocidae > Esox > Esox masquinongy. Next base: position 12,694 of record JACXGI010000291.1, read on the forward strand.
GAAAGATTGCAGCTTACTTAAGATGCATTACTAATGTTTGTAGACTGCATTTTCTGGTTTGTTTTGGTTTTTAAGCTGTATACCATGTCATATAATATGCTAGAGGATGCCTTGCTTGGTAGCTTACTTAGCCATTTCTATGCTAACTGGTGGACTTGAACCAGCTCAAATCAAACAGAAAGTGCAGTAATAACGTTAACTTTTATATACTCTGATTCCACCACCCTGACTATCTCCTTACCCTGATTATGCTCCTCAACATACAGTTGAAGTCGGGAGTTTATATATACCTTAGCCAAATACATTTAAACTTTAGTTGTTCACAATTCCTACATTTAATCCTAGTAAAATTCCCTGTCTTAGGTCAGTTAGGATTACCACTTTATTTTATGAATGTGAAACATCAGAATAATAGTAGAGAGAATGATTTATTTTGTTTACTTTTATTTTATTTCATCCCATTCCCAATGGGTCAGAAGTCTACATACACTCAATTAGTATTTGGTAGCATTGCCTTTAAATTGTTTAACTTGGGTCAAACTTTTCGGAGAGAACTGGTGTAACCGAGTCAGGTTTTTAGGCCTCCTTGCTCGCACATGCTTTTTCAGTTCTTCCCAAAAATGTTCTATAGGATTGAGATCAGGGCTTTGTGATGGCCACACCAATACCTTTGGAGTGGCCATCACAAAAAGAAAACTTTGTTTTCTTTAAGCCATTTTGCCACAACTTTGCAGGTATTCTTGCGGTCATTGTCCATTTGGAAGGCCCATTTGCGACCAAACTTCCTGACTGCAGCAAAGCACCCCCACAACATGATGCTGCCACCCCCGTGCTTCATGGTTGGGATGGTGATCTTAGGTTTGCAAGCCTCCTCCTTTTTCCTCCAAACATAACGATGGTCATTATGGCCAAACAGTTCAATTTTTGTTACATCAGACCAGAGGACATTTCTCCAAAAAGTATGATTTTTGTCCCGTGTGCAGTTGACACCCGCAGTCTGGCTTTTTTATGGCGGTTTTGGAGCAGTGGCTTATTACTTGCTGAGCGGCCTTTCAGGTTATGTCAATATAGGACTCGTTTTACTGTGGATATAGATACTTTTGTACCTGTTTCCTCCAGCATCTCCACAAGGTCCTTTGCAGTTCTTCTGCGATTGATTTGTACTTTTCGCACCAAAGTACGTTCATCTTTAGGAGACAGAACGCGTCTCCTTCCCGAGCAGTATGACGGCTCTGTGGTCCCATGGTGTTTATACTTGTGTACTATTGTTTGTACAGATGAATGTGGTACCTTTAGGCGTTTGGAAATTGCTCCCAAGGATGAACCAGACTTGTGGAGGTCTACAATTTCTTTTCTGAGGTCTTGGCTGATTTCTTTTGATTTTGTCATGATGTCAAGCAAAGAGACACTGAATTTGAAGGTAGCCCTTGAAATACATCCAAAGGTACACCTACAATTGACTCAAATTATGTCAATTAGCCTACGGCACAGTCAACATAGTGTATGTGAACTTCTGACCCACTGGAATTGTGATATAGTGAATTATAGGTGAAAAATCTGTCCGTGAAAAATTGTTGCAAAAATTACATGTCATGCACAAAGTAGATGTCCCAACTGACTTGCCAAAACTATAGTCTGTTAACATGAGATCTGTGGAGTGGTCTAAAAATTTGTTTCAATGACTTCAACATGGCGCTGGTGCCCCACCACATGCAGCTGGTGCCCTTTTAATTTTTTTCACCCCTGCCCCTCAGACAGCCTGAGTCCGCCACTGCGTAGTAAGATAATCTTTTCTGTACTGACAGTGAAGCGGTCAGTTATTTGAAAACGGTCAAAGGTTATTTGAAGCAAGAGAAACCCAGACTGAAGACTCTACCATGTTTGTTAGCTACATTGTCTATACGTTTAAAAGTAAGCTATGGTAATGCTGCCGCCTTTGTTTTCGTTTTGTGAAGAATTAGACAGGTAGCTAGATAATGGGTTTATATTTTGCCTGTGAAACCATGGAAAAAGGCAAAACAGCTTAATTCTTCACCTCTCAGAGTAAGAGGCCACGAATGGGAACTACATTAGCAAGGTGACCACAAAGCCTAAACTTTGCACTTACAAAATTTTTTTATTAAACGTTAAATATAAAGTTATAATAAATATAATAAATATCTCCTTCATTTCAATAACCCCCTTTAACTGCTTTATACAAGTAAGTTTTCACTTTTGAAAAATGAATGGTAAACCGGTGAACCAGTGACTGACCTGCCCAAGCCCATTTTTGCCCAGAAATAGCCCAAATGAGGAGGAAATCACCCCATCTGGCAGCACTGGTAGTAGGACAGTGAATGAACCAACAGAGAGACAGCCGTGAGCAAGGTTTGTATTTAGAAAATCCTGACCAATGAGCATATGCAGTATACATTCTTAATATGAGTGTAGGTAGTTATAAAACCATTAATAGATAGGGGCTTCATAAGTTATTTATTCCATGTTTGCCCCCCCTCCCCCCGTGGCGCCGGGCATGCATTTACTACTAGTTCACCTATTAGTTACCTTGTCAGCTTCATGGTCCATTTTTTGAATTTCAGGAAATTAGCTTTAAAATAACAAACATATCTTTGGAGAATTTGTAGAATTAATGAAATTGTTTTAAAATATTATTAAGATATGGAGGGGCCTCTAAAATTATAAAAATATTTTGTAGTGAGGGGGCCAACGTCGCTATGCGCATAGCTATGCCCTTGGACACGCCCCTGACCACGCCCACCTACCTAAGCCCCTTTTTGATCCTCCTGCTATATGAAAACACCCCTTACATATCCAGCTGAAACTTGCTTTTCTTTATTTCTGAAGTACAAGATGGAATGAGAGTGCCTAGGGCACAAATAGAAGGAAAGGACCGGTAGGAAGAAAAGAGCAGAAAGTAGAGGGACAACAAATCAGTGATGGATGGAAACAAGTGAAACAGGGAGGATTGCTTCCTTGGTGTATTCAAATAGTAAATCAAAGGGGAGTTGGAGGCTGTATCCTGTATTTTCATTATAACATTTAATAGGTTTTAAAAACTTTTGGTTCTGAATAGTCTAAATGAAACATTGATAGACTCTCTGGACACCGACTGGTTGATGGTTACTACATCTCCCCTTATAACTCAGGGCTTGTTTTACATTACGCTACATTTTCCGAGACATATCAAAAAAGACTCAAGACTTCAGATTATTTTTGTCATGGTGATGTAGGGATTGGAGACAGATGCAGGAAATACGATAAGGGGTTTTATTTTCCCAACACAAAACACGTAAAAAAACAGACGGGGCATGCCCAAAATAAAGTGAGGTGTAAGGCCTCCAAACACTATACACGGACGAAGCCGGGCTGATAGCAGTACACATACGCACACACAATTCTGGTACTCAATGCACAGTGACATGGAAATAATAGCCAACAAGGCACTGGGGAAACAGAGGGCATTATATAGGTGTGATGACCAATGGGAATGGGAAGCAGATGTGTGTGATAAACAGGGACAGTCCGGGGTGAAGGTGATTAGTAGTGATGAGCCGGTACAGTAATGCCTAGTAGGCCGGTGACGTAGACCTCCAGAGCTGGTGCAACAGAGGAACGCCAGCACCGGGGGGATTCGTGACACTCTTGTTGGGTAGACTTGCAGATATCGTAGGTTTGAGTAGACAGAAATACCCAGGTATCACACGCCACATTTCCGATAGAGCCCCACTGAAGTTCTGCAAGTTTGAAGACAATTCTGTCCGAACTGTATCCGGTTTTTGTGCAGTGGGCACGCATATCACGCGATTTTGCAGCAATTGACGGGCACAATTCTGCGTGGTACGCCTTGAACATGCCGTTGTAAATTCAAACGCTATGGAAATTATTATGCAAACCAAGTTATGTCCATCTAGTGTTTTTTTCTCTCTTAATGTGAACAAGCCCTTAGCCTGCTGTGGACTCAGGCCAGATCTTCAGGCACTGCTGTTGGTAAGCTGCATTAGTGCTGGGCAGCCTGCCATCCAAACAGACAGCTTGGCAACGGATGCTGCACGTCTACTGCTGAATATGGGCTTGTGTTAATCATTGATAAATTTTTTTAAAATGTTGACGCATTTATTACATTGTCTGTACCATAGTTCCATACACTCTATAGTTGTGTTGTCTTAGTTCCAGTCACCCTATGGTTGTATTATGTAGTGTGTAGGGGTAGTGTTTGTCAAAGATTGTGACCACGGTGAAATGTTCACACACTGCTGCTGAATTCTGCCGAAGCCCAGCCAAGCCCTCTCTCTGCTGGACATAGACCCCTGGATCACCCCATTATACATAAACATACCTAGATGCTGGGACAACAGTGTATCACAGTCCTGTCCCCAATGCCCACGACTGCCCTCCTAACCGGAGTGCACAGCTTCTCCCGTTGTCCTTGTCAGTATCATTTTTAGGGGTGGACTACTTAGTCTCAAATTATCATCAACTTATTTGTTTCTGTGGTGCAACGAAAAACTGTACACCTACAACCCCGAATACCCAGAGTTCAGCCCCCCTGTCTCAGTGCAGAAAGTATAGGATTCAAAACCGAATACCATTCATTGGTTCTGACTGTCTCCTCTGTCTGTCTCTCTCCCCAGTTACCTAGACAGTTTAGACCGGATCGGTGCACCTGACTACCAGCCCACAGAGCAGGACATCCTCAGAACCCGAGTCAAGACCACTGGCATCGTAGAAACTCACTTCGTTTTCAAGAACCTTCACTTCAGGTAAAACACTTGCTCCGTGCTCTGCATCATCACGCCATCGTCTACTGCAGCCACTAATTTTACATGTTGATTGATCCATTCCTAAATGGATTTGTTGGTTATGTTGCCTTTACACTAGACTAGGGTATCGAATATAGTTCCTTTGCCTCGTTGCGCTCTAGTGATTTCTTGTGAAAGGTTGGGCGCCTGTGAGCTCAATCAAGGTAGAAAACCAGGGATTGCATTCCCTCATGCGCGTAAGGATCTCAGTTTAGACTTCCCGAACAGCGACAAACGACACCACAGAACACAGGCAGATTCCGGAACATTCTGGGGCCAGATAGCAGGGCCTGCCCCTCCCCTACACACCTACCTGCTATTGGGATCTCATCAAGGGAGATATTTAAGTTCTGAAGGAGCAGATTGGGGCCGAAGCTGAAAATATAGAGGCTACAGAAGATGCGAGGACAGGCAGTGCTTCACTACGGAGGTGAAGGAAGACAGCCAGGAGATGGAACGTTCAGAGGCCCCTGTGACTACAACCTCCCGCTCCCAACCAAACTGCAGCTGGAAGGCTGTCCGGATGATGAGCCACCCTGTCACAGTGGTTTGTTTTATGTTACTCAATCACCTCCTCCCCTTGCACTTCTCATGTGTTTAATAAAACGACCTCCAGGGCCCTAAATCCTTCCCTATGTCTCTCTTTGTTAAAATACACTTTACCCTGACCGTTCATAAAGCATATAACAGGCATATTTGGTGCCTAAATGGTGATTAAGATATGTCATGAATGGGTGTTTCCATTATTCTTACAAGGCAGTTCAATTATTCTTTTGAATGACTCAGCACTGGCATCAGCACAGAGCTCTGTGATTGAATTTTTGTTATATGTCTAAGCTCTGGATCATTAGTTTATTCCTTTCAAATCTATTTGAGTTGTGACTATTTAAGTTTAAATAATGTAAGATTGTCTAGTATTATATAATTTTGTGATGTTTAGTGTACTTTAAAATGCTGTGCCATCCAGTCAATATTATACTGTTATTAAATTCCAGTCAATATATTACATGTTATTCATAAAGTGGATGTCACCTTGTTTAGCTTAGCATAACACCATCATGTTGGTGTTGGTTGTTTAGCTTGGAATAACACCGTATTGGTGTTGGCTGTTTAGCTTGGCATAACTCCATCATATTGGTGTTGGTTGTTTAGCCTGGCATAACTCCATTATTTTGATAATGGTTGTTTAGCTTGGCATAACATCATATTGGAGTTGGTTGTTTAGCTTGATATAACACCACCATATTGGTGTTGGTTGTTTAGCTTGGCGTTACTCCAGCGTTTTGATGTTGGTTGTTTAGCTTAGCATAACACCATATTGGAGTTGGTTGTTTAGCTTGGTATAACACCATCATGTTGATGTTAGTTGTTTAGCTTGGCATAACTCCATCATTTTGATGTTGGTTGTTTAGCTTGGCATAACATCATATTGGAGTTGGTTGTTCAGCTCGGTATAACACCATCATATTGGTGTTGGTTGTTTAGCATAGCATAACACCATATTGGAGTTGGTTGTTTAGCTTGGTATAACACCATCATATTGGTGCTGGATATTTAGCTTAGCATAACACCATATTGGTGTTCGTTGTTTAGCTTGGCGTAACGCCATCATTTTGGTGTTGGTTGTTTAGCTTGGCATAACATCATGTTGGTTTTGGTTGTTTAGCTTGGCATAACACCATATTGGTGTTGGTTGTTTAGCTTTGCATAACTCCATCATTTTGGTGTTGGTTTTTTAGCTTAGCATAACATCATGTTGATGTAGGTCATATTGGTGTTGGTTGTTTAGCTTGGCATAACACCATTGTGTTTGTGTTGTTTGTTTTGCTTGGCGTAACTCCATCATGTTGGTGTTGGTTGATCAAGTATATACGGCTTGTATTTTTCCTCTGTTTCTCACACTGAGGCCTGCCTGCATTTTCCAACAAAGCAGCTCTTTGTTTATCCCCTTCTATCACTCTGTCAGCTGATTAAGACCAAATAATACCTGAGGAAAACAAAGTGACAATATAATATGTATAAAACTTTGGCTTTAGGGCTATCAGGATGTAGTGTTCCATTCATTACTGATTTGGGTCACACAGTTCCAGTAACTTCTATTTTTTCAATAAATATTTTCAGGCATGTATGCTTTATTGATTGAGACAGTGGGGAAAGATAGAGGACAGTGTTTTTCCTGAAAGAGCTGCAGGATGAATTCGAACCCATGCTGAAACAGTACATTTGCAGCAGAGACAGCTGCTTATATCGCTGGACCACTCTAGGCAATCAATTCCAGTAACTTACCCAGTTACTTTTCCCAAAATCTTTTTTAGAACACTCCAGGAAATAAATGGAAATTAGCAGGATATCTTGGAATCCTCTGTGGAATTTCTTGGGAAATTGGGAAAGGAACCATAATTTTGCAATCCTATTCTTGATCCTGAGACTCCCCAAGTCCCCACTGACCACCCATTAACAAGACAGCTAACCTACTGTTCTAGTAATGAAGAAATATTCTAGTCTAGTAATCCCATGACCAGGGTATAATCTCATGACCAGATTATAAACCCATGACCAGAGTATAATCCCATGACCAGGGTATAATCTCATGACCAGTGTATAATCCCATGACCAGAGTATAATGCCATGACCTGGGTATAATCCCAAAACTAGGGTATAATCCCATGACCAGGGTATAATCTCATGACCAGGGTATAATCTCATGACCAGGGTATAATCCCATGACCAGCGTATAATCCCATGACCAGGGGATAATCCCATGACCAGGGTATAATACTGTGACCAGAGTATAATGCCATGACCTGGGTATAATCCCATGACCAGGGTATAATCCCATGACCAGGGTGTAATCTGCGATGATTGTAGACCTTGTGACGACTTGCCGCATGTCTTACCTCCGTCTAGCGCTTGGCCTTTTGTTTTGTTGAATCACTAGACACCAGCTCTGAGCCAATCACAGAAACAGGACAAGTAATCGCTAGTCAGCGCTAGTCAACGTTTACACAGCGCTCCCTGCTGAGAAGTAGTCAGTGTGAATGTAATAATCACTAATCGAGACAAGGTGTCCTCTTGCAAACCAAGCACCTGTATGTGCCCGAGCCTTATCAGATGTAACAGAACACAGTCTCCTGTTAATCCTTGGCATTATACATTGGTTTGTCCGCTCCATTGTAACAGTGAGGTGTGTCTGTCAATCCACAGACTCCTTTACAAACATTAGACAGAGAACCTGTTTTATAGCGCAGTCAAACAATTATCCCCACAGGTCCACACGATTGGGGCTGATGTCCTGGTACTCACGCGCTAGGCCGAGCTGCTGGGCTTAAGCTCCACAGGACCGTGGAACTGCCACAATTGTCAAAACGATTCAATTCAATATAAACAACATCACAATAGGTGACTGTATAGATACTTCCCCGTCACTAGTCTAGTATTGTTGGACTGCTGTACTGTCCTTAACCTTCTCCAGTAACACCAAGATTAAGATGTGACTGGTATATTGGATGGTGTAGTGGATGATGTAGTGAATAGTGTGGTGGATGGTGTGGTGGATGATGAGGTGGATGGTGAAATGGACGGTGTAGCAGTTGATGTAATGGATGATGTGTGTAGTGCATAGTACAATGAATGATGAGTTTTATAGTGTAGTGGAACATGTAGTGTATATTGTAGTGGATGGAGTAATAAATGTTGTAATGGATGATGTAGTATATAGTGTAAAAGATGATGTAGTGGATGATGTACTGAATGGTTTAATGGATGATGTAGTGTGTAGTGTATTGGATGGTGTAGTGTATAGTATATTGGATGGTGTAATGGGTGATGTAGTGTATAGGGTAATGGATGAGGTACTGTATAGTGTATTGGATAGTGTGATTGATGATGTAGTGTATGATGTATTGGATGGTGTAATGGATGATGTAGTGTATAATGTATTGGATTGTGTAATTGATAATGTAGTGTATAATGTATTGGATTGTGTAATTGATAATGTAGTGTATAATGTATTGGAGTGTGTTATTGATAATGTAGTGTATAGTGTATTGGATGGTGTAATAGATGGTGTGTGTTCCATAGGCTGTTTGATGTTGGAGGACAGAGGTCGGAGAGGAAGAAATGGATCCACTGCTTTGAGGACGTGACAGCCATTATCTTCTGCGTGGCACTGAGTGGGTATGACCAGGTGCTGCATGAAGACGAGACCACGGTGAGTCACACAAACACACTATTAAATCATTAGGTCTCTATAAAACACTCTGCAGTGCACTGAATTTAATTCCATGTAATATGGGTCATGTATGTATTCTTGATTGAAGACATGGTCATAATGAACCGCAGCTTCGTCCACTGGAGTGCTGTAAAATAACCCAGTTCTGCTGCTCCTCATGTGGAGGGCTGTACTATAACCCAGTTCTGCTGCTCCTCATGTGGAGGGCTGTACTATAACCCAGGTCTGCTGCTCCTCATGTGGAGGGCTGTACTATAACCCAGGTCTGCTGCTCCTCATGTGGAGGGCTGTACTATAACCCTGTTCTGCTGCTCCTCATGTGGAGGGCTGTACGATAACCCAGGTCTGCTGCTCCTCATGTGGAGGGCTGTACTATAACTCAGGTCTGCTGCTCCTCATGTGGAGGGCTGTACGATAACCCATGTCTGCTGCTCCTCATGTGGAGGGCTCCTCCACCATAACCAGGGCCTTCATCATAGGGCCTTCCTCTTGTGAAATGTAAAGTGGTTAAGCTGTACTGTAAAACTCAATGCACATGGAAGCTCCTGTAGATTACAATGATGTGTGTGTTTACATGCTATTGTATATGCAAATATATGTGAGGTGTGATCCATAATGCAACATTAAATAAGTGCACTGTTGCTGTATGTCTCCATGCAAACACCGCGGTCATTTCCCATGTGGTTCCAGCCAGTCCTCCACCATGACATCTGTTCTCATCAAGCCCAGACCAACAAGCATCCACTTTCATAGTTTGGTGTGGTCGAGAGCCTGTTTCTACCATTTATAGCTCTAGTATCCAGTCTAATCTCTCCCAGGCCAGGCCCTGTTTAAAAGGCTCCTCACATTCCTACTACTGCCGTTTCCAAAATGAAAACAGCTGGGTTTATTTTTCCTATTTAAAAACAACAAAATGTATCAGAATAGATTCCCTTTAATGTAGTGTGGACTGTTTCCATTCATGTGATTTACAGACATGATCAACACAAAAGGTAAGGAACAATGACTGCTGAGCCATGCTTTTGACAAGTTGACAGACTTCTAAATGAAAGTTGTATTTGTATATTCCTGGACTCACACACACACACACACACACACACACACACACACATGCAAACAGACCCACACAATACAACACGCACATTTCATCTCTCGCTATCTCTGCCTCTCTGCCTACCTGTTTTCACCTTTACGGCAGTACTACCATAGACTCAACACAGCAGGTCATTGAAACATGTTTTCACAGCCGTTCTGTTCAGTAATTGCATCTGCGAGGTTTGGTTTGGGACCTTCCTGCCTGCTCTACGTTTTTCTCCTTTCACCGTTCCGGGAGTGTGCGTGCGTGCGTGCGTGCGTGAGAGGGGAGATAAGTTGGGCTATTGTGCATGTTCATCTCTGCTCCCCTGAGCAAACCTCGCCCCCGGCAGCTCTGGTCTCTTCTTCAACGTCCTCTCGTCTCAGCTGCTCTCCTGTCTCGCCATCGGCTGTCCTCTCTAACCAATCGCCAAAAGCTAAAAACACACCTGGTTCCACAGAGGGCCTCCCACCATACATGATCACAGGTAAACCATCTAGAAGGACAAAGACTCCGAAATTAACTGGAAAGAATTGAAAGCAGCGCTCCTGGTTGTGATGTGATTATTTGTCAAATCTTTAGCATGTCTATGTGTTTACCTTTGAGCTCCTGTGATTTGCTCTTCAGAATGATATTAATGACACTGAGAAAAATACGTATATAATGGGACACCTGAATGCACAGAATGTGTATCCTTGTTCTCAAAGAGTCATCAGAAGCTGATTGAGTGGATGACCTAAATGCTTACATATTTGTTTTCTTATATCCTATTTCTATTACATTTGGAAAATTACTAACATTACAAGAAAAGGAGTCTGTGACCCTTTTTCATGTTCTCTTTTGGGCTGTACTGTCATAGGATTTTCAGAGCTTTCCTCTGCACTGTTTCATATGGTTGGCACTCTCAGGGTTTTCCTCTGTGCTATTTGAATTGATTGGTTGTGCAAGCCTTCCCTGCTGCTTTAAGTGTTATGTTATTGGCTATTAAAGGAGCTATTGTTAAGAACAAAGCAAAAACTCACTCAAACTAGAGAGCATCTGCTTCCAACTCTGATTTAACATTTAAACAGGCAAACACTGGGGTGAAGTAACATGAAATTCCTAGAAATTAATTTGCATGTACTCAGCGAGAAAAAGGGAAGCACACAGTTTGTCAGTCTTTTTGGCTACCCAATAACTTCGCGCATGAACTTGGCAAATCTCCCAGGATGGTAGATACTTGTCATAAATGCCATATTACCATGAAATTGTGGCAAACACAACTCTGATATTTAAACTTTATTTTAGAATGTTCTAAGTTTTCATTGGGTATGGCCCATAGATTCATGGAAAGGGTCTCTATAGTTTGTCGTCTGCTTTCTAGTTTCCTTTCTTCACTCGTTTCTTGTCTTTTTTTGAATCTGTGCGTGTGTGTGTGTTTTTGTGTGTGCATGCAAGCATGTTAGCATGTAGGTTAACATGTGTCTGTGCACGCCCCTCAAACTAAAACGAGTTGTTAGTCACCTGAACTTCCTTAGGATGTGCTGGGTTTTGCTGGTGTGTGTGTGTTGGTGTTTGAGTTATAGTTGTAAATAGTGACATGATGTTTTCTCTACCCACAGAACCGCATGCATGAGTCTATGAAACTGTTCGACAGCATCTGTAACAACAAATGGTTCACACATACTTCCATCATTCTATTTCTCAACAAGAAGGACATATTCGAGCAGAAAATTGAGAAATCTCCCCTTAGTATCTGCTTCCCGGAATACACAGGTAATTGATGAATAGTGGAGACTGATGAGAAAATGGAGGGAGGGGAAAAGCTGGAAGAGGGATGATTTGCATTCTGAATCAGAACAGTAGGAGATGATTCTTTATTTTTTATTCACTGGTCAGTTCCTCATCCCTGTTACAACTCCATTTTATCCTTTTAGTGCTTATACAGTGGATTGAATAAGGGTTCACTCCTTTGGACTTTCAAATTTTGATGCATTAAAAAGTGCAATTGAAATGGATGTGATTAGGTTTTTAGCTGGGTAGCATTAGCTATTATTGTTCAGTATCCTCCTTGGAAAATTCCTGTGAGATCGGAGTAGAAAGGTTAATCTTGGCAGAATTGTAAATGGCGCTGGTCTACACGGTCCCATGCAATGTCATGCCAATTGACCGCATGTTGGTGCTACAATATGTTGGCACATTTTCAAAAGCTCACTCTCCTCAACCTGTATGATGCTGACTTGCAACATGGTTAATCCACGCAAGGAACACATTTACCTCTAGGACCCATAAACTCCACCATTATGGATGGAGTGGCTATTTCTTATTTTAGAAACATCTAAACATCTAAATCTTTACTCCTCTGGGATAGAATGACCTATCTGCACTTAACTTGCCCTGTAGCATCTATATACAGCTCTGGAAAAAGTTAGGAGACCACTGCACCTTTTTCTTTCCTTTCCAAAAAACTCGAAAAGGAAGGTTTTGAGTGAGGAACAGAAGGGTTCAAATTAAGAGACCACTGCAAATTGAACGCTTCTGTTCCTCACTCAAAACTTTCCTTTTCAACTTTTTTGGAAAGGAAATAAAAAGGTGCAGTGGTCTCTTAATTTTTTCCGGAGCTGTATATCTATATTACAGATGAAAACATCCAAAAATGTTGTCACTACTGACCAGTTCATTTTTTGTGGGCAGGATCAAACACATAATGCCTACGGTACAAATCATGCATAGATATTCAGATAATAGAAATTGTGGTGAACATGTTCACAACAATGGTTGAGACTGACCACACAATTGCATTATGAACGCCATGTTTATATATCTCCTAAATATTTAATATAGACTGGGAAAATATTGCACACATGTTCAGGTATATAAGTCCAGCTTAATTATTTAACTGTAACTTGAATATATTATGGTAAACAGCCAAAATTACAAAACTTTTCAGTGTCTAATTATTTCCAGGCCTAACTGTACATGCTCACTTTGAATTTGATCCCAGCAACACGATTCAAAAAAGCTGGGACAAGGGCAACAAAAGACTGGAAAAGTTGCGTAATACTAAAACACTAAACCTGGTAGAATATTACCAACAGTTCCGTAGGAGTAGCATTTTCCTGTGTGAAACATAATTTAAAATGATAGAAAATACATTGAAAACCTACGGCATTATCTTTTTTATTTACTTGGAAGTCGGCTAAGGAGTAGAGAAGGAGGTGATTATGTGGACATTCATAATTTGCCTTGATTGTGCACAGTGCTCTGCTGAAACTCGGAAACGCTGCTTACAGCATTAATTGTGATAGCTTTTCTGTCGACGATCTGACACAAAATAATGTCAATGAGTGAAAATGTGTTTAACCTTTTTTAAATGTCAATAGAAATAAAACACTAGTATACCTTGAGTAGATAATTATTTCCGTCCAAGTCAATACATACCTGGTGCAGCGCACATTATATATTTTGTAGGTCAGTCACAAAAAATCACAATTCCATTACAAACATTTTAATGCTACTAAATGCAAAGTTTGACAGAAGCGAAATCTCATTCAATCCACAGAACATGCTTTAAGCCAACCAAGTCCTCCTTCCGCAGTAAAAGGAGAACCAAGCCATTTACTTTAGGAAGAGTGTAGTTTTTACAGTGGCTGTTTTTTTTCTTATGCATTTTATTGTCTTAAACATACTAGTGCTTTTCCTACACACTGCTCTGTGACGTGTTTGTGCAGGCCCAGACACCTTCATGGAGGCGGTGGCTCACATCCAGTCTCAGTACGAGAGCAAGAACAAGTCCCTGGACAAGGAAGTGTACGCTCACATCACCTGCGCCACCGACACCAACAACATCCAGTTTGTGTTTGACGCCGTCACCGACGTCATCATCGCCAACAACCTGCGTGGCTGTGGCCTGTATTAACACTGACTGACACACTGTCCTGGGATGGACCTCTTCACCTACATGTCAAATGAATACGCCTTTTAGATCTGTTCGATAACAAGACATTCTAACTCAGTTGTGTAAAGAGCGCCAGCTTGTTTTTTATGCCTGAGGCATTGAACATCACAGGGGGTGAATCCAGGAAGGAGAGATGACTCTTGACTGGAACATTTAGTTTAGTGTGATGGTAAAGAATATATATTTGGATAATCACTCACTTGCCAAACGTTTCAACACAGTCTATACATCCATGGTGAATCACATTTTCTGGGCTCTCCCAGCTGAGACAGCAATCTAATGCCCATTCATCAAGTTGACCACAATGTAGATTGATCCTGACCACGCTGGGTAACCAGCGGCTAAATGGCTACAGTGGGAAGGGGGTAGGAGGGATTTCCTGGCCTCATGGCACTCTAGCAAAGCACCTTGGGCCCCACCGAGGTTAAGTTTGACCAGTGGGTGATAGTGCCATCACACTCATGGGCCCACTTTGTGGGGTTTAGGTACAATTTAATATTATGAAATTGGGAGGAGGACAAAAAAGGGGTACAATTTTTTTTACTAAATTGGTTAAATGGAACCACATTTTCAAAGCAGGAATGGAGATATTACATGCATGTGTTTCAGATTATTAGTTAGTAATTAATTAGTAGATTATTCCTGTGTGTTTGACAATACAGTGCATTGTTTTGCTAAAACACTAAGGCAGTCATTATGGTTGTATAACTGGCATTTACAGCTTACAAGAACATGGGCTCATCTTTACCAACAAAGTGTCTCTTGTAATTTTGCTTATTGAGTGGTAGTCATCTGATATGTGAGGAATTTGTGCCTTGATGATTTTGGGAAGATGGAATCAGAGGTTTTTTGGTTGGAGATTTTCTTGTGACTGCTGGAAGATGGCACCTTGTAAATAATGTGAATTTGTGGATTTGTTTTCGGAAAAAAAAAAATTGTTCCGCTTGTGTGGGTTCTAAGATTGTATTGTCTTAGAAAGCTTTTCATGCTATTGTTGCTTTTGTAAGATTCATTTGTAGGGTTTGAAATGTGTAGGATTTCAAATTGCATCTAAAGTTTTGAGCCCCATACACTGCAGTAGCGTCACTGAAGGCTGCTTCTACTGTATGTTTTTGTGGTACTGACAAACACCGTGTATTATGCAAATTGGTAGCAGAGCCAATCTGTGTAAAAGTCCCTGCCTGAAATTGAGGTGGAGCCGTAGAAATATTCGCTTGTCATATTTAGTCTAGATTGTCATATTGCAGTGTAGGTGTCTCAGCAGTCTCAGTCAAGCGGAGTTGTTTGCCTTGTGTTAATGGTGATTGGTCTGGCTCTGTCAGCAACTACTTTACCTTACCACTGCAAATGCTGTATTCTTAAAGGAGTAAGGAGCAGAACGTTTGTAGTGTGTATTCCAAAATAGATAGTGATACCTAAAAAAAAATGGGCCCCCACCAGGTTTTTGTGCATGTCCCCACTAGGGAAAATTTTATTTCCGGTTTATGGGTTAGGTTTAGGAAGAAATGTGCAATTGGGCATAGAATGTGTTAGAACTGGGGTTACTTTTGGATTTAGGCATTACCGGTTAGGTTTAGACATTAGGGCTGAGTTAAGTTTAGGCTAAAATTGTTAGATTATTGAGGTTAAATTTAAGGTAAAAGTAAGAGTCAAGGTTAGGTTTACAGATGGGGAATAGGGAAAATGTGTGCATCTGTACTGGTTGCACTGACTTGGTGGGGACCGTAACTCTCTGAAAGGTTAGCAAAACAAGAACAATTTGACTTATGGAGACATTTCACCAGTCCCCAAAGAGCTGTTTTGCTGGTTAGGTTTGGGGTAAAAGTTACAATTGGGGTTGGAATTAAGGTTAGGTCTAAGGTTAAGCTTAAGTTTTTGGGGTAGGAATAAAATGTGTGAGGGATGATGTGTTTGTGATAATCTGTGGATTGATTATTAAGCATTTTCATTCCTAATTAGATAGACCCTCAAGAGTACATCAAATGTCACAACACCCTCTCTGTCATTTACTAAATGATGCCAAAATGCTCCAAGAATGGCCAAACACATCTTGGTTTCTTGCCAAATGATGTACCACTCCCTCCTCTTTTAGCTGTAGCCTACGAGTGTGTGACTGTCGTCACGTTACGGCTGGAGGAGGCTCTCTTAGACATCACCAACGTGTCTGCCTCCAAGCGTCACATCCGCGAATGTGCCAAGCGAGTGGGGGTAGGGCAGATGTTTCCATGACAATTGCTCTCAGCAGTGTCAGGTGACCCGCGATAGCCTATGCCACTGTAGTGATTCTGTGAGCTCGGGTAAAAGATGTGTTGACTCTGGCGCAGTACACTGCAGCATCACTGGAACACAGCGTGTTGCCTGGGTAGGTGCGCAGGACTCAAGGTGGCAAAGGCAGAGTCAACGCTCCGGCCTGTCGGTGATCTGCGACATGACAAGCCTTCCGAGTCGACCAGATTCTGTGCCAAATCCGTTGAGTCAGTGTTCGCGTGCTACGTTTGACGTTCCCTGATGAGTAAGAAGCGTGTTCGTGCGGCGTGGCGGTCAGAGTCCTCAGCTGGGGCTGATATCTGTTCCGTACCCGAGGCTAAGATGGAGGCCGTCAGACATCCATACCAGGGCGTGTGGCCCAGGGCAGACACCCACACAGCGTCTCTCTGCTCATCTTACAGCCTGGCCTTAAACCTGACTAATGGCCTATAAACCCTGTGTCCATGGTCCAGGGAATGAAGGGTAATAACATCGGCAGGCAGATAGTACGCCGGGGTAATGGAGTTTATGTCCACAGCAGTGAGAGTGATGGAGTCTTAGAGTCAAGGTAAAGAGACACATTGGTACTTGTGTCTGTCTGGGGGAAAAGGTTCGCTGAACGTGTGGCCGTGAGAAAACCGAATCTCAGGTCCAGAGGGAAACATCTCATGACAGACCAGGGATGTCATGAAATCTGATGTGATGCCCCGTATTGGTGTCCACTGATGTAATAGAGATGGTTCATGTTCAGTAGCGGTCTGGAGATGTAGAACAGTTGATTTAAGTGCCAGACTCTCCCTGCTCCTAGTCTGACAATCCCAGTCCTGCGCTATTTCTTATACTCGCACACACACACACAGACACACACAGACACATGCAAACACACACACACAGGTACTCTCTAACAGCAGGCAAAAACCTACCAGTATTTTAACTGCTGACATGAATAGTACAAAAGTTAGCGCAACAATAGACTTCAAGGCAGAATACTCAGATCCTCCTTTGACCTTTGCTGAATGCACCCGGAGTTACATGAAGACTGCCTCTGCATCAGCATTGTGGGAACACATTGGAGACTATTCTCTGGAGCGTACCGCAACCCCCATGACGAGTCATTGAATGGTTGTGTCCCTTCAAACCATCCCTGTTTACCAGGACACCAACCCCCCCCCCCCAGAAGCCCTAGCCAGCTGACAGTCCAGTCGGTCGCTGATAGAAGGTCCTGTTGTCCAGGGGTGTTGTCTGTGTCTCTCTGCTGTAATTATTGTTTGCTCATGTGTATCTTTCACTGTTGTGATTATTTATTGAACAAAATAATAAAGAACCACATGAAATGCTCCCTCTCTCTCCCTCTCTCTCCCCTTCTTTCTTTGTCAAACCTCCTTCCCTGTGGCTCCTGGCTCTCTTTCAGCATCATGTTTACCCTGGAAAAGGAAATTATTTAAATAGAGGGCATTTTATTCATGTTGGATGATGATCAGGTTTGTGTGTGTTCTATGAAGTGAGTGTTTTGCTGTTCCCCTCTTTCTCCCTGTCTCTTAGTCTCTCTCTCTGTGTCTTACTGTCGCTCTCTCTCCCTGTCTCTCTTTTTCTTTTCCTCTTTTTGTTTTCTTTTGCCCAATGGGAAGCTGCTGAACTACTTATGAGTGTGTCGCTGATTGCAGTACAGAACCCAGGGGACTGTTAAAAACAAACTACTGCCTAAAGCACTCACACATTTCATGGTTCTCTATCCTTGTGAAGAAACACAACATTAATTCCATTAAAAATCCTATTTTCCTTAGCCCTAAACTTAACCCTAACTCTAAATTTAATTTCACAAACTAACTAACTACCCAATCTCTGAACAAACCCCAAACCCTAACCCCCATTCTCACTAGTGAAATGGCTGGACAGTCAGATATTCCTTGTTTTACCGTCTTTGTGGGGATTGTCAGTTCATCCACGGTTAGTATAATATCAAAACACTTACGTAAACACGCAAAGACTTACACCAAAAATATATTACATTTTTAAAAATAACTAATTTCATACCTTAATTACTTTGGGAAATGACAACATGATGTCATAATTTTAGCTAAATTCCTGGTAATTTCATATTTTTCTTTTAGCCCTGCCTTAACCAGCACACTACCACTCTTACAAACAGACAACAGGTCCCTATTACTGTCTATCCTCAGTCTAGCCCCCTCTCTCTCTCCTTCAAAGGGATCAATGTTCTAGCCCTGTCTATCTCTTTCTCTGTCGCTCCCTCTCTCTCTCTCTCTGAAGGGATGAATGCTCTAGCCCTCTCTCTTTCTCTCTGAAGGGATGATTTTTATGACCGTGTCTCTATCTCTTCTGTCCCTTTTTTGTCACCTGTGTCATCGTCAGACATGTACACTGACCACAGCATCATCTGCTAGCTGTCTCCCACAAACATCTCATTAGGTCTGATTGAAACCAATCAGTGTTACTCATCACAGAGATCTGTTGTTTTGAATGGTTCAATTCAGTCACATGATAAACCCTTTCTTCTGCTACTGAGCAGCCTCTGCCCACTCCGGGTTGCATTGTGGGGCTCAGTCTCTTTGCTGTCAATATGCTCTCTTCAATTCATGGATCTTAGTTCAACTATGCTTGGTTTTTATTGCTCTAATGCTAACTTTTCCACATTCTTTGTTTCTCCCTTCCTCTTTCTTTTCCTCATCCTCCCTCTCTCTTCATCCACTCTGCTTCTTTCCTCTTTCTTTCCACTGCAGAATCGCATGCACGAGTCTCTTATGCTGTTCGATTCCATCTGTAACAACAAATTCTTCATTGACACTTCCATAATTCTGTTCCTCAACAAGAAAGATCTGTTTGCTGAAAAGATCAAGAAATCTGCCTTGAATATCTGTTTCCCTGAGTACACAGGTAAGATGTGGCCTTTTAATGACTTTAGCTTTTAGTATATAACGTAACATGGGGTAAGATATCCCCCTCCCTAATTCTTTCAAAAAACTTAAAATGTCACTATTTCTTTTAAACATATCCATATGCTCGGGCTGCCACTAGAATTGAGAAACAAAAAATATCCCTACGCAGGTTCCATTTATTTTCCTTCGTTACTCCTAAGCATGGCCATTGGTACAATCATTTTTCCAAACGTAGTTGTTTGTGTCAGTATTTAGACATTGATCTTAGTGGGGCGTGTTACGCCATGTTACCCTAACTGTTGGGAATGTCAGAATTGTTGCAAACAAAAAGTCAGTGTTTTTGCCAGCAAAATACACTTAGGTCTTGACCATGTGATGTTAAATGGAGTTGTCATTGTAGTAGATGCAGCACGACCTAAGGGAATACATATATTTAGTGTTGACCCCGCTAACCTCTCTGACAAGGTGAGATGGTCACCCATAGCCAGAGGGAATATGAAAGCCGAGCCACGCTTGAGCAGCCATGGAGAAGCGATGGCCAGGGAGGGCTGTCTGTCTGTTTACAAGCAGACAGATAGACAAGCAGGCAGACTGACACCGTACTCTTCCTCTCTCACTGGTTTAGAGATGCCCACAGGGATACTGCAGAAGTGGCCCGTCACATCTGACATTGGAAACTAGTTGT
>JACXGI010000291.1:32664-45021 GCA_016801175.1 Esox masquinongy
CTCCCCTCTCACCACCTCCCTCTTCCTCCCCTCTCACCACCTCCCTCTTCCTCCCCTCTTTTGACCTCCCTCTTCCTCCCCTCTCACCACCTTCCTCTTCCTCCCCTCTCACCACCCCCTCTTCCTCCCCTCTCACCACCTCCCTCTTCCTCCCCTCTCTCCCTCTCTCCATTGCCTCACTACACAGGTTCTAACACCTATGATGATGCAGCTGCCTACATTCAAGCACAATTTGAGAGCAAGAACCGCTCGCCCAATAAGGAGATCTACTGTCACCTGACGTGTGCCACAGATACAGGAAATATCCAGGTGGTGTTTGACGCTGTCACTGACATCATCATCGCCAATAACCTGCGAGGCTGTGGCTTGTACTGAGCCCAGCCCTCGCCTCGCCTTGCCTCTGGAAATGATTCCAATTGAAAATGCAACTTGGTAAATAATAATAATGATGATAATTTTAAAATAGGCATACGTATATATAAATATATATATATAATGTTTTTAGTTTGTCTTCAAAGAGCTGCCAACAGAACTGATTTCTTATAGGAACCCAGCCTTTCAAGTTTTAGAACCAAGCTAGAAACTCGTTAAATGTTTTCTCCCCTTCCCAAATGTGTCTTTTTGTTTTTTAACAAAAACAACCCTTATTTCTTTTACGTAACATTTTTATTATTTTTTTGTTTTTGATTTTCATATGTATTTCATATGTATATTTATTACATGAATATCAGTCCATTTGATGACCTGTACACGTTTGCCTATGTTCCTGTAGTAATCATGTAATTACGCTCACAGTCATTTTAGTTCTGACAGTGGCTGTGGCAGGTATAATGGTAAGTGGAGATCAGTTGAAACAAGCCAGTGTGTTAATTGTCCCTGTCTTCTTTCTTTTCTACCAGACTGGGTTTTCATGGTAATCCTAGTAGTTCTGTTCAGCTATTTGATGGTTTAGACAAATGGAAACACCCAGGATTGATGCGACCAGGTTTACCTACTGGACGATGCGCCCTATGAGCTTGCTCTTTTTTTGTTTTGTCTCTTTCCACCCAATCCCTTCCTGTCACTCCGGAGGGCCTTTGCTATTGGCTGTGTGGATTTTGGAGTAGCGAGTCACAGCATGTGACCCTGAGCCCCTGAACCAATCGGATATCTGAAAGGTGTCTTATCAGTGCCAACCCCCTGAGAATGACAGGTTTGGAGATAGTCCTAGGAACACTGTTACTGTAATGAATACTTATTAACATTATCATGTAAGGAACTTCTACTTTTTTATTATCATTGATTAATTTATAAATGTATTTATTTATCGTCTGTCCCACACACCACCTCTACACTTGTACTATATTCCTCCACTTTATCATCCTTGTGTTTTCCTAGTGCCACCTCTCCAGCTCGTGGTGATGTTTTGGGCTGAACCCTTGCTGGAAAGAGGTGGCCCCCATCACCCCCCTGACACAGATGGCATGAGCCACCCTTCAGCCTTTGTATAAAGAGACAGTTAAATGCTTCACATAGAAAAAGGTTTTATTAAATCCACAAAAAAGGCAAAAGACAATGGAAAAATGGAAGAAAAAACATATACAAAGAAAAAAGACTTAAGAACACAGCAGCAGAAAGCTAACTATCACATTGTCTGGGGAGGGCTTGGTGGGAGGAGTTAGGAGGGGGGAGAGGAGTCCACTCCGTTCCGACCAGTGATGTGGAGATTTGAGGTCAAGGGTCACTGGGCTGTGAGGTAGAAAGCTGTAGATCCTTGGGTTCTAGAATCTTTACAATGTAGAACTATTAAAGAAAAATAAACAACAAAGTATGATTATGACAATAACAACAATGGAATTACAATGATAATAATTACAATATAAATTATAATGATGATTCTGTAATATTATTAAAGTAAATTTCTTGTGCTTTGTAGCTACAAAAATTGTATTTCTCTCCACCTTACAAAAACCTTTTCTTTTTTGCAAGGATTCCCGTGATCTAGTCTTGAACTGTTCTTACTGACTGTATCGATTATTTTTGCCTGTTCTCCCTGCATTACAGTGTCTTTATTTAGCCTGACTTATATATATATATAATATCTATTTTTTTTATTTTGGAAGAACCACTTTGGCGCACACCCGCCCCGTCGCTGGTAAGGGCTGGGTGTGCATGCAGCTGTACAGACTCATGAGCTTTGTTTTACTTTGGGGGAATCGTACTCAAACACCTTCCAGGTCTACATAGAAAAGCACAGCTCTCACTTCACACATAGATTTGGAAAGATGTATCTCCACCCTATCTGCCTTTTTGATTTCCATTTTAAAAAAGACTACTGTGTATTATTACATATACCAGTTTGGCATTTTTTTTTCCTTTGATCCCCTCCTGTTTTCTTTTCTTTTTATCCCAGTGAATGCTTTTCTGTGCTTCTGTTATCTCCCTCCTCTTTAGTGAATGGTTGTTCTTTCATGTGGGATGTTCGTGCTGGAATACCAATCGAATGTAGTGTTTACATTAAAAACCACAGTTTTCATGACTACAACTTGTGGCATTCTTATTTTTCGGAGGATTACATCCAACTATGACACATTGTCCTCAGGCTATTGACATCTTGGCTGGATACACAACACTATGATACTAAAAGAGTAAGGACACCGCATAACCCTCAATCAGTCCACAAGATGGCACTATTTTGGATCTGAATTTTGTGTGTGTTATTCATGGAATGAGTGTGTTGGATGGAGGCCTGTGATCGGTGCTGCATATCACTAAGGAGGGAGGTGAGAAGGCACGATAGGATCAATTTCTGTCCTTCGTCCAATCCACTACATCCTGGCCTCACACAAAGCATACATCAAACTAATACATCCAGCCTACTCGTGAGACAAGATTTCCCTGTTCATACATACTACCCTAAAACATATATTATACTCTAAAACATACATAATACCTTAAAACATACATAATACCCTAAAACATACATACTACCCTAAAACATACATGATACCCTAAAACATACATACTACCCTAAAACATACATAATACACTAAAACATACATACTACCCTTAAAACATACATAATACCCTAAAACATACATAATACATTAAAACATACATAATACCCTAAAACATACATACTACCCTAAAACATACATGATACCCTAAAACATACATACTACCCTAAAACATATATAATACCCTAAAACATACATACTACCCTTAAAACATACATAATACCCTAAAACATACATAATACATTAAAACATACATAATACCCTAAAACATATATAAAACCTTAAAACATACATACTACCCTAAAACATACATACTACCCTTAAAACATATATAATACCCTAAAACATACATACTACCCTAAAACATACATAATATCATAAAACATACACACTACCTTAAAACATACACACTACACTAAAACATACACAATAACCTAAAACATACATAATAGCCTAAAACATACATAACACCTTAAAACATACACACTACCCTAAAACAAACATAATACACTAAGACATACTACCCTTGAACAACCATGTAGTGTCAATGCTGGCACTTGTCATTGATAAGCAAAAAAACAAACAGCATGGCAAATCTGAGGAATGGAGTCTGTAGTGATTTGGCCAGAGAAGGAGGGAGACAGAGAGTGGAGGGAGACAGAGAGTGGAGGGAGACAGAGAGAAGGAGGAAGACAGAGAGTGGAGGGAGACAGAGAGAAGGAGGGAGACAGAGAGAAGGAAGGAGACAGAGAGAGAAGGAGGCTGAAAGAGTTTTGTCATTCAGTACAGAAGCACACAGCCGTGCCCCAGAAGAGGGGCTCAGCTTTTGACTGCGTTCTGCTGAGGCTGCAGGTTGTCTGGGTTTGGCCGTGGCACAGAAAGGCAAAGAGAATGGTGGTGAAACAAGGGTATGGAGATAAGTGAGGGAGGATGGTGATTGACTGGTAGATTAAATAGAGTGGTGTGTTGAGTTGCATTTTATTGTCTTAACCTGTGCATTCGAGACCTGACTTTGGACACTATGTAGTTAAAGACAATGCATGACTTTACCATACAGTCTTTCCTTTTGAACACTTTATTTAGCCAATATTTTCTGAAACGAAGAGATTATAACATGTATTAAGTGAATTTGATATGTATCAAAAAATACATGCGTAGAAACTTTATTATGCAAATCATCCTGATACACAACACATTCTGCTCCTTATTTCAGATGGTCAGAAGTATTAGTGGAATTATAACACTGTTACGACCAAGGTGACACTTGAGTGGGCAGGCTATCTCTGGCTATCTAATCTTAGAGGGTTTAGAGTGTCATAGAAGCCGGTTCCTTAGCATGAGAGAGTTGTATCAGTATTGGACAGAGGGAGAGGGAGGAAGAGACGAGGAGTGCCTGTTTCAAAGATGGCACTCACCAGTGGGTTCTGCATGTGGTGGCGGTGAAATGAGCTCTGAAATGAAACAACTGCACCACCTTCTGGTCCGAACGTAATGCCTGTTTGTGACTCTTTGGAAGAAGTACTGTAGGTACACTCTTACCGGATTATCACAGTACATTTTAGATTTAAAACAAGATAGACATACACTTTTAGGAAATGGAGCTGTGCATTTACCTGTTCACCACATAAGCTACACTCACAAAGGCATACTGAAACAAACAATATTATCATCCATCACACACCTTTCTCTAACAAACACACTGTTCTCATGTATTTAACGGTGTTTCTCTCTAACAAACACACTGTTCTCATGTATTTAACTGTGTTCCTCTCTAACATTGTTCTCTGCCAAAAACTGTTCTGATATATTAAACAGACTGTTGACATGTATCTAACATGGTTCTCGTCTGTTAAACACTGTTCTTTTTTATTAAAAATGGTTCCCATCTATTAAACACAGTTCTCATCCATCAAATACTCTTCCTCATCAAACACGGTTCTCAACTATCAAATACTATTCCTTATCAAACATGGTTCTCATTTATCAAAAACAGTTCTCATCCATCAAATACTATTCCTTATGAAACACGGTTCTCATCCATCAAATACTATTCCTTATCAAACATGGTTGTCATTTATCAAAATCAGTTCTCATCCATCAAATACTCTTCCTTATGAAACACGGTTCTCATCTAATCAAATACTGTTCTCATCTATCAAATACTATTCCTTACAAAATACAGTTGTTTTCCATCAAATTGTGCTTATATATCAAGTTTGTGGTTGAGCTCAGGGGTGGGAGTTGAAGTAGATGCAGTATTGTCACATGCTTTTTAGGAAAGAGCTATCATTCCCTCTAGCTCTTGAGGATCACACAGTCGGCATACAGTACAGTATCACCCGTTCATTCATTGTACTATAACTGGACTGCTTGTGTGTTGCTGATGCATGCTTTGTCTTAATGGAAGAGTCAGTGTGAGGTGAATTCAGAGTCTCGGAATGCCCTAAAACGCCTTATTCCTGTCTACGTCAGCGCCAGCCTCACATCACACACCAACAAACAGGATATTTATAGCACAGCAGCGCCGTCTGTCTGTTGCTAGGAAACGGTCTGCTGTAGAAATCTCAAGCAAGCTGTAGTGCCCTTTTTGTTATCAAAATGTTGTTCCTTGAAAATTGCTGCTATAAAAACCATTGTATAAAAAGGTGACTTGGTTCTCAAACTGACCCATGTATAAGTCTGGACAGTGTGAATGCATCTGGGTTTTAGGGAGAGATTACATCATATTTTTTCAAAACTGAACCACTGCTGGTCAAAATAACAAATTGAATGTGCAAAAAGCACTAAGACTCTCAAAACATTACGTACATGACAGTACATGACACAAAATCGACAACTTGCATCAAAATGTACAACTTTTTATCTCATGAAAAGATTTTTTAATAATTAGACAATGGACTAAGATTAATCCTCTTTAATGTTTTTGCCATTTGTTGATGCTATAAATACAGTATGTACTGTACCATAAAAGGCAGGTAAACATATTATCATAGCATGGGCTATAATCTTTTTACCTTAATGGATTCTACCAAGATGAGCAACGCAGAAAGAACGCCACTCAAGTGCATGAATATCTAGAAACAAGGCTTTATTTTATTTTTTTCCATTCTGTCCATTTTGTCCTATAAATTCAATTACGCTGAATATGCAGAGACCAAATTTAAAATACACCAACTATAGTGCTTTTCCTATTTGAATTACTCCACCACTACACATTTGAACCACTCTTCCCTTAACCATGCTTGGTCCATTCCTGCAAATTGCAACTCAAATGTGACCACTTCTATGCATGAATAAGGACTGATTGCTCATTGAACAATTGTGCAAAGAGGTTTTGTATACGTGCAGAGGTCCACATTCAAGAGAGACATTGTATTTTGTTGATGTGATTTATTTAACTGAGTTGTACATCTGTTTCTAGTGTTGTATTTATTGTTTTGAAAAAATGTGCTTAGCATTGACATTGTGTGTGAAAGCAAAGAGAAATTTTACAAAAGAACACTTTTGCTCAATATGTTAGGATGGTGATCATCTGGACACCAGTTTCTTTAGAAGTGTCTTAGCAATTGAGATGTGTTTTTACTACAAAACCGCTTTAAGAACAGAGCTTGTCAGATTCCTATCTATATTATCAGCTGTAAATTAGAGAACAGGCCTATACATGCCTATTTAGTTTAGATATGTGCAAACATATCCAATACAGCAAACATTTCCGCATACAACTTAGCAATTATACTAAGAGTATACTTACATGAACATTTAGGTCAGATCAGACATAGCAGAGGTGTTATGTCATGGCATTGTTTTTTAATGCAAATGTGACTCTTTGCTTGAGTAACCGGGACTCTATATAAGAACACTGTGTGTGTTGCCTTAAAAGGGTTGAGGGGACTGTGAAAAGACTCCGGATAACAACAACCCCTGTAACAAATAATAATGTACACACAATCCGCAGCATCCACTTGACAAAGGCTGCCCGGCCGAGCTGCAAGACAGATAGTCAATTTCCCCTCTACTTTAAAAAACAGACATCTACTGTCTGGATAACACCCCTCCGAGTAGTTGGCTGCAGTGCAACAAAAATGGAACTCACCAAAAGATCCGGCAACAATGGAGATATTACCTTATATTGTGCCAGGAATACAGGCCAGGAGGAGTGTTTCAATTATTTTAATATCCAATGCAAATGCCACGAAATCAAGCCACAAAATCATCAAATCCCCCAAAACATGGCTCCCCTACGTGGCAGTTCAGAAGTTCCAATGAATTTGACTTAGTCGATCATTTTCAGTAAGTGGTGTTTCCTATCAACGCGTAGGAATACTAGCATGGTAGCCTTCTTTTAGCTGTATATATGTTCATATGGCTAGCTTGTGCGCTATGCCTGTTTTCATCCAAAACAGGTCATGAAATGAATCTAATGCAAAGGTTTTCTAAATTGTGTTCTAAATTGTGCAACCACACAGTCTTTCTTTTTTCAAACCATGTCATCAAGGCATTATGTGTACATTGCTTCCCTCTGTCATTTTTGCTTTGATGCTGTGTCTCGTGTGATGCAGATGTCCTTTTTTCAGATCCCATCTGCTTTATTTCTGGACTTGGGAGGATCGCCATGATGTCAGTGACTGACTTACCATTCTTTTTTTAGAAGTCAATTACAACTTGCTCTTTAGCGTCATCTGTGAGGTACCCAATATAGAGATGAGGGCAGCTCTTGTTTAACTCAGTCAAAGCTCTGTCCTGGCATCCCAGTGGTGGAACCATCTTCCCCTTGACACTAGGACAGCAGATTCCCTGCCCATTTTCTGAAACATTTCCTTTTTAGATGTCTAAAGTAATTCCACAGCCTTGTGTTAGTAGGCCTGCTTCTTACTATAACTACTACTACATAGTCCCACCCAGCCACAGTATCATAAGCTGAAGGCGCTAACTGAAAGTTCCTCTACATAAGTGTCTCTGCTAAATGACTAAAAGGTGAAAAATGTAAAATGACCTCACAGTGTGCAGTTCAGTTCTGTGCCAGCAGAAACGTTGCTATGTCCGTGTTTGTAGTGTGGCTGATACCAGCTGTCTTATTAGAGGCTGTGTATTCATGTTGAGTCGTTCCAGTCAGGCCACCATCTTTGCTGTACCTGACCAGATGACATGCAGGAGTCAGTATGTGGTCAGACTAGAGCCTGCAGTTCTGTTTGGTTGAGAGTGGTGTTAAAAATGTGGAGCAGCTCTTTATCATAGATAGTATGTCTTTGTTGATGTTCAGTACTATTTTCTTACTGGTTTCTAAACTAAAAATCACTGCTCTTTGTTTACTGTAGGTTTGCAGTGACTTTATTGACAGGACAGTAGGGATGGGAAGCTAAGGACACAGGTATGTAGAGGGATTCATGTTTGTGCTGCTTGTAAGTCTCTCTCTTCCTCTCCCTTGCTCCCTTTCTCACTCTGATGTATTTCTTAGGGAAAATCCTAATTACCTGCTTTGAAATAACAATAACAAAAATATACCTGAAAGACTCATTCCATAATAAACTGCAACAGAAAAAGAGGATTTTCACATAATGTGATCCATAAAATGTTTCTTTGGATGAAGATTATGTTGTATTTGACTTTTATATCAAAAAGAGCAATTGTGAAAAGTATTGATCATTTGATCTATTTACCAGGCCTCTGTTACAACGCCATAGTGTTTAATCTATAAGAGGTACAACACAAAACGTGGTGTCATAATAAGACTTACCGCTTGCTTTGTAACATGAGTAGTATTTGTATTTAAATAAATAAATTAGTATGTTTATGAATATTGAGAAAAACTAAAACATAAACATTGAGATTGAGAACTAAAACATACCATCTTTGATTTGTCTATTTGATATACATAGGTATGGCTAGCTTATATATATAAATATATATTCTAAACAAATACTCTGGGGGCAAAGTTCCAGAGTGTGATCTCATCACAACCTCCCTTTTACTTGAGGGGCACATCCTGCAATCACCAGCAGAGGGGGACCCTTTTGAATGCATTTTCACATCCACTGTTGGAAATGGGGGGAAAAAAAACTATACATAAACAGCCGAGACAACAATCTGTCTAAAGTTGAGTTATGTTTAGGGTCAAACTTACAATTAGGCTCAGTGCTAGAATTTGGGTTACGTTTACGCCATAGTTATAGGTTACGTTTGGCATAAAAGTTAGGTTGTTGAGGTACAGGTTAGGGTTAGAAATGGTTAGGTTATAAGGAAAGTAGTGAACCGTTTTTCGGGTCAGGTTTAGTTTTCGGGTTGGGGGTGGGAGTTGTAGCAGACAGTGGTCTACTGTACAGCACAATTGAAAACACTGATGGTGTGTTTGTGTTCCCTCTGGTGGACAAAAATACTACTACATATTAAAATAGACCTCTTTACTTTATGTTAAATTGGTTATGCATCTTGTTGATTGGTTCCCAAATGTTTGTAATGTAAGAAATACCATTATTAAATAATGATTGCGTAGCAACATTAGGCTTTGTCTATATTTTCTCTTTGTTCTTTAAAGCACTATTGATTTCATGGGCATGCAAATGTTTATTTATAACTGGGCAATCAAATTACTCTAAAGCCATTAGGCCACATTAATCAACACTCTAAAAGTCTTTCTCTAGTCCTGTCTTGCATGGTTTCCCGCCCAATGTCATTAAATACAATCTAACCTATGTATGTCAGTGTGATGTTATTTTTTGCTCTCACGAGGAGATCCCCGTCTGGTCTTCAGACAGACAGGCTGCCACAGCGCGCCGCTCCAAACCCGTCCAGTCTAGCCGTCTGACCTCGAGATAGCCCTTCTCTTCAGTTTCAGAGGGCGCTCCTCGCGGGACCGTTCCAGCTGCAGTTACGTGACTGTCAGTCTGTTTTTGTGCGCCTGGTGGGTGCGTGAGAGGCAAGGAAGCCGGGGGTTTCAGTAACATCATTAATCATCCTCGTCGCTGAGACCGCGTGATTCTCAGCCTCTGACGTGCTCCGGTTAATAACCTGCGATGACCAGGCAGCCACTATAATCAGATGTTAGCTTTATTTTCCGTCTTCAATCTAGTAGCGTGTCCTGCCACCATAATAAGGCATCAAACAGTTTAATCAAGTGCATTATGACCCCCAAACATGGTCAATAGCAAAAGAACTCGTTGAACATATCATTCACAAACCAACTTATTCTGACATCCTGACGGACAGTGCTGCTAGCGCTGGCGAAGTCAGGTCAAACTAAAATAGTGAAATACAACACGCACAATTATTAAAGAGATACCAGGTTTTTATTGTCCTATCGACAGTATTGTTTTCAAGGTTTACAGTCGTTTCATACTGTGAATGGCAAATATTGCTCTTCCCTCCCCCTCGTTAAAGCTTTCTGTTTTTATTTACAGCATTTCGTCTTTAGTTTTTCTCTGCTGTCAATCTTGCAGTAACGGCAAAAACATGTGTTCAGACATGCAGAGGCAGAGCAGAGTTTATCCTTTGAGTTTGGAGTGAAGTTGGAGAGTCAGCAGTCAAAATACTTCAGACGCCTCATTTCATATCTACATTTCACATGATCATTATTTAACAGGCACTGCTCATTAGTTCAAAACAGTATGTTCAGACTCAACTCTGTCTGTGCAGCATTATGGCTTTCTTCTGTTGATGCCTTTTAATATTTAATATTAAACGGCATCAAGTATATTTAATATTTAGTAATATTTAATATTAAACGGCATCAAGTAATATTAAAAGACATGTAAAATAAGCGTACAACTTCATACAACAAATCTGACAGTTTCTTTACAATTTTGAAGGTGCCTTGAATTTCTTTCGCAGTTTGGGTGCCAACACTTTTGTTCTTATAGTCTCTGATCCACACACTCATATTCATAGTCCTCAATACTTCTGGGGTGTCACCTTTAGATGAAAGTATTCTTTGGGTTTTCCTGTGGCTTTTAGGTGATTCCTCCTTACTGCTTCCCTTAAAGTGCTTAAACAATTGTACCTTTTGCGCATATTGAGAAACATAAAGGTCCCCTACATTTTGTTATTTTTCCATAGCCACAGGAACATGGAAAGTCATTTCTCTACCAAATAGCTCCTTGTGTGGTGTGCACCCACTAGAAGATTGAACACTACTCCTGTATTCCGTCATCACGTATAGGAGAATCTTGTCTCTATTCCTTTGATTGTCATCAACAAAAAGTGACAGCATGCTAATTAACAATATTTTTGGTCTGGATGTGTAGTATCTTGTTTAAATGTTCAAAATCTATAAGCAGAAACACTACAATATGTCAAGTTAACCATGAAAGTTTGAACGTGATGGGTTTTGATGACGTTTGTGTGTACACATTTGGATGTCTCTGCCTATCACAAGGTTATGCTAATGTATTAGCGGTTGTTAAATATTGCTGGAGCATGGATAGAAAACAGTCTTTGGAGGAGAAGCCGTTTGCATGGACTGGGTGTTGGAGTGCCCTGTGTTCTTCAAATACAGTATACATGTAGATGACATAGCACACAATATTCTGACCCATTTTGGGCTCGACAGCACAACTTTTACAACCTGTGGCCAAACACTGCGGATTGAATCTTTAATCTGAGTTGATTTCATTCTTTCAACTAAACCAGGGTTGTACAGAATTGTTCTAATTTTATTCATTTTTAGCAGATTGCACATTTCAAAAGGGGTGGATTTAAAATGTGTACCCTGGTCTCTATGTATAGAGCTGGCTACTGTCTCCACATCCTGATTTGGTACGGCATATGCCTCTGACCAACTTGTAAAATAATCGGAAACTCACATTATGTGCTTGTTATCTCGCCCAGTCTCTGTAAAAGGACCAATAAAATCAACACCTAACCTCTCAAAAGGGCGGCCTGTGCCAGAAATTGTCATGGGTGCTCTGGGATGGACCCTGTATGCCGAATACGCCACACAGCTTTTAACACCACTGTTTAAAATGGCCAACTGCCAATTTGATTCACTCAAGAATGTTTCCCGTATCTGTCAATCTTTGCTGCAAAATCTGGAATGAACCTTCTGTAGTATTAAGCCAAACTTTCAAACCTTCTAGCCTCTGTAAATGACTTGGGCCTGGGCCGTGATCTGACTGTTACTGTTTTCATAGGGTCAATGATCACTCTCTTGTTTGAGATGTGTCTCATGTAGCTCACCTGTGACCTGAACAAATGGCATTTAGATGGTTTAAACTTAAGTCCTGTGTGTTGCAGTCTGCTTAAAACCTTGTGCAGGTGCTTCAAATGCTTTTGGAACATACGACCAATCTCTGAAATGTTGTCAGAATAGGCCAGACGTTGTCCACTGTAAGTCAACCCGGTCTAGGTCCCTGAGACACTGGAAGTCAGC
>JACXGI010000291.1:45121-124175 GCA_016801175.1 Esox masquinongy
GGTCTAGGTCCCTGAGACACTGTAAATCAACCCAGTCTAGGTCCCTGAGACACTGTAAGTCAGCCCAGTCTACGTCCCTGAGACACTGGAAGCTGCTTAGAGCATTAGTCAAACCAAATCCCATGATGTTGAATTCGAATACCTCTCTTTGTCTAAAATTTTGTTATACAACAATCTGCTGGGTGCATCTCGACTTGCCAAAACCAAAAGCCTCTTACATTACAATTTTTTTACAACTTTTTGAAAATAAAGAACAGAAATATCTCATATATTCAAGTATTCAGATCCCTTATTTATAGAATCAAGTATTCAGATCCCTTATTTATAGAATCAGGTATTCAGATCCTTTATTTATAGAATCAAGTATTCAGATCCCTTATTTATAGAATCAAGTATTCAAATCCCTTATTTATAGAATCAAGTATTCAGATCCCTTATTTATAGAATCAAGTATTTAGATCCCTTATTTATAGAATCAAGTATTTAGATCCCTTATTTATAGAATCAAGTATTCGGGTCCTTTATTTAGTACTTTGTAGATATTCCTTTGGCAGCAATCACAGCTTCAACTCTTCTTGGAAATGCCTCTACCAGCTTTGCACACCTGGATTTGCCAGTGTCTCCCATTCTTCATTGTAGATCCTCTCAAGCTCTGTCAGATTAGAAGGAAGTGTCAGTGACCTACTATCTTTATTTAATAAAGTCCCTTAAACATCATCAGTTGTCAGAAAGAACTTATACGGATACCCAGCCTGAAACGCCAAAGATCAAGACAACAAGAACAAATGTACAGGGGCCAGGAAAAACTGCCTAGATGGTTTAAAACCAAGGAAGTTACCTAGAGAGAAGCCAGACTTAGAGGTGGCCCATTTTTCATGTTCAGATGACCAACAGGTCAGTAAATGCAGATGGGCTGTGTCCAGAGTTTTTAGGCTGTGTCCAGAACAGCTACAAAAGCAGATGCAGCGTAAACAATTGGGACTGAGATAGGACGGGCTGATAGGACAGTTTTCTTCGAGCGTTTTTGGTACTGCTTTCCGGAGATGCACAGGAAGACTGTGATTGTGCAGCATACTATTAATCACGTTTGCAAGTCACAAATACAGTTTCCCAATTATGTTTTCAATCTTGGAAAAATGCATAAATCCAGGCAGCATCCTCCGGTGGGCAAATAGGCTGAGACATCCGAATGTGTACACACACAATCGTTCTTGGTAAAAGTGCGTGGTTGTAATACTGCCTTGAATAGCAATAAAAGACAGTGTGTTAGTGAATTATTTTCATGCATGTTAATTTCATGTTCCATTAGCACCATTGGCTACAGCAACACTATAGATTAGCTGTGGAGAGGTTTTTCCATCTCTCCCTCTCCAACAGAGCTATGTGTTCACCCTGTTGAGTAGGGTTAGAACAGACACCTCCCAACACGAAGCTGTCTGTCAGAATGGCACTTCAGAATATGTCATTAATTAATTAGCGTTTTGTGGTGCTATTAAAGCACTCACATGCCACATTTGGCTGAAGCCTTTCCTTTTAACACATTTAGACTACTCACTAAGGATCTCAATCCAATGTGCATCCAATAAATGAATCCACAATAAAAATCCATGAAACATATCCTCATGAAAGTAGTGATGCCCACAAAAAACATTCTTAACAACATAGCCTACTGTATGTAATTGGTTCATTTGGCCTATCATAGTCTAGTGTCCACTAAATTGTCACCGATTCCTATTTGCTTTAGAGTTGCTTTAAGTGCTAAATTTAAAGACAGCACAGATACAAGTGTTTATTTATATTTCTTCATCAGATTTCAGAATCGATCATTGTTAAATTGAAATTGTGGAATGGGTTAATAGCTCCGGCATGTGTATTTTGAATCCAAACCCCATTAATCTGTACATCACAGCAGAAGTTACTGCTAAGTGTTGGTCAGTTGTCATCAAGTTCATTTTAGAACTTAAAGCAAACATAATTGTTTTCAAAGCCTTTTTTTCAAAGCCTTTTTCAAAACCTGGGTCCCACCCACTAGAAATGATGTTGGCAAAGCCACTCTTCATATAATTAGGCTATATGCCTTTATTTTGGTTATAGCGTGATCGGAACTAAATGTTAACATCTCGGGTGCGTGACCTTCTCAGGGAGTACCAAAACGAAATTGGAAAGAATTTGAAAACTGTACTGAGTGAAGTAATAACTATCCTTGGAACTGCACGAGGGCGTCTGAATGGCCTCTCCACTCTGCTGCTCCCATTTTCCTCAGTTTTTCTCTCAATCCCCGTCTCTTCTCTGTCTGTCCTCAGGAAGAGATGGATTAAAACACATACTCATTTCATACCATTAGGCTAGTCATGTATTTTTATGAGTTTATTTTATTCATCAGAATAATGTACAGTGCTTGCTTTTTAATAAGCATATTCTATGTGGCTATGTGTTTTAATTGACTCCTCTGAAAAAAACGTAATTGTTGCTGTAACTGGAATTATATTTTACAGGCAAGTTAATGTATGCCTTGGCTGCATAATCTTGTAGTCCTTCCACAAGGGAGGGATTCAGTTTGACAATATGTTCTGCATAAAAATACATTTACATATCATCAATAGGTTACAGTAAAAACAAGGACAGGATATGTAGAATTCACAACGACTCAACACAACGACCCAACATTCACAATTATCAACCATTGTCAACATGCCCTTGCTATTGCCCTTGGCCCTGATTGATTTGAGATGAAAGGGGAACTTATTCAAAACGGTATTGGTTTACATGCATATTTTCCAGGCATTTCTACACCATTAAGCTACTTTTATGCTTCTTCATCATGTGCCTCCACTAGAGATGAAAAGATTTGCCTTGTAGGCTGTAATTGTAGAGTTTATACCGATTTTCTGTGTCATTTTCCAAAAAGCTCTAGGAAAATGCTCTTCACTGCGTAGGCCTACTGATCCAAAAATCAGAGATGTGGTTGGGCTGTCTCCAGGCTAAGGAACATGAGACATGGACACTGCCTACACAGGAAAACACTTTCTTGCTCTCTGAAGTTTTGGTGACTTCAACGCCTGCGCATTGGGTATTAGTAGTGAGGAGAATTGTGAATGGGGGAGTATTATGGGTGTACAGTCACAAGTCGGACTTTGAGGAGCCAGGAAGTAAGAACCATGCAGCGCGACGGATAAAGTCGAGAGAGCTGGCGTTTGTTGTCAGTGGACGAGGATCACACGCTTGTAGGGTGAGAGGGAATTATAGCCAATTGCGAAATTGAGCCTAATCCATTGCTGTGACAGACGGTCCGCTCAGATAAAATTTGAGAGCTGGGAGAGCTCACGACCCTGCTTGGTTAGCATAAGGTAAATATTACATTAGCACATAACACACCCTTTACAAAAAGACGGAAGAGAATAAAAGCGCGTTGCTGCTAGATTTGTCTTGTTCACACGCAATTAAAATAAAAGAAAATTGATCAGCAAAGCTTCAAGATGCCTCGGGTGGTGCCGGATCAAAGGAGCAAGTTTGAAAACGAAGAGTTCTTCAGGAAACTCAGTCGGGAGTGTGAGGCAAGTCTATTCATTGGATACATTTTATCTGGTGACGGAAACAGTAGCTCATAAAGTAAAAAATGCAAAGTGTTACTTTGTTACTACATTTTTGCGATGTTTGAAATCAATGTTAATTTTATTTGATAAATGATTTAATATTTTAATTTTCTTGAAAATAGTGGAAGGAAACGGGTATGATGAAAATGTTTAGTTTTTGTTTGTTCAACTCATCAGAATCGACCATCACCTCACTGCGCTTAATGGATGTTCTCTCAATGCACTTTCTCTTAGACAACATTTTGAGTAGCATATCATGTGAGGAATAAATGTTGTCATGATTAATGCATTCACAATCGAGCATATTCATGTTGATAGTGTTTTTATCTTTAAGATTAACTTTGTTAATGCATTTGTTTCTTAATATTTTCAGATAAAATACACCGGGTTCCGAGACAGACCGCACGAGGAGAGGCAAGCCAGGTTTCAGAACGCTTGTAGGGACGGTCGCTCAGAAATAGTAAGTAATCCATTTCTGTAAGGCATGGGCTACATCTATTAACATATTATAATCAGACGTCATTACATTTACCTTACGTGTATGTCAATGTTATTGCATAAATAGATTTAACAGACATTTCACATCCCTCCTTTATTCTCTTGCAGTCAACACAAGAACTAGCACATAACATTAAATTCACAAAATTACTTTTACATTATAATATCATCACTTTACAATATCATAGGCCTGAGTATCAGGTGCCAAAGATAAGGATGAACGGCTGCCCCTGTCTTAATAGCCTATTGAGGGGAGCAACCCAACATGGCATCTGACAATGAATTAAGTCAGGACGGAGCTAGGCTGGAGGGCGGCCTGCGGCTACTTAAAAACGGTCCCTCTGCCCACTTCTGTTTCAGTCATCATTATCATCAAGATCTTTTTTTTTTTACAGACGCTATTGTATGTACTATTATTAAGTAAAATGCATATGTGCGCCGAATACGTTTACATTTGTAACATTTCAATCTTGAGTCGTATTTCTTTAAATGCACATTCAAATCAAGTATTTTATCTTTATTATATTCTTACAGATTATTATATATTTTCAGATGTAAAGATACAAATAGATATTCATTATAATATAATTTCCACTAGGGCTATTCTAATTTCTATTGTTCTGATTAAAGTATTTTGAATAGGG
The DNA here is from genome assembly GCA_016801175.1 of Esox masquinongy. Taxonomy (NCBI): domain Eukaryota; kingdom Metazoa; phylum Chordata; class Actinopteri; order Esociformes; family Esocidae; genus Esox; species Esox masquinongy. The sequence goes on from JACXGI010000291.1 coordinate 49,857, forward strand.
CAATTGGTTTTAAATTATCATCACACCTATAATGGTTGTATATAGTAAATAAATTCAAATGGTCTTTGTAAATTCAAGCAGGCAAAATAGGTTTACACAATGTGGGCTATGCTGCTGTACAGTAGATTTAGTAATTGAATGGTAATACAATTATATTTTTTGTTAATATATTGCATGCATTCTCCCTGGGTTTATTCATATATTCAATGAAAATAATAGAAAACATTGTTTCTATTTAAAGCCCAGCTGGTAAATTCCATAGCATCAACCAAGCACATGCAGGGTGGACTCACTGGAAAGCCAAATAATGTATAAAAACCTGATTTAATAAATGAAACATAATTCCAAATAAATCATCTAGACCCTGCATCATTAGTGTCTGGGCAGGGTCGGCTTAAAGAATTATTATTGATTTTCTTTCTCTGTCTTTCTTACTGTATTCCTATATTTCTCTTCATCTTTGTGCCATTCTTTTCTAAAAATCACTTCTATATATCCCAGTATTCCAATGGGGTGTGTTGGTAAAATAGAATCAGATGTGCGTAACTCTATACTTCAAATAGAGAAAATTATGACTTGTGTTTTTTCCCTTCATTCTCTGCGTGTTGGGAGCACAGGACCTGGCTCCAGGCACTCGCGTCTCTGATGTGAAGAAGAACTGACGGGCTGCATAATTTATGTCCGGGCCCAGCGTTCTGATCGTGTTTCTATTGATTTCCCTCTAAAAGGCTTTTGTGGCGACGGGCACCAACCTCTCACTGCAGTTCTTCCCAGCCAACTTGCACGGAGAGCAGAGGCAGGCGCCCACACGAGAATATGTGGACTTTGAACGGGAGACAGGAAAGGTAATCCTGACATCTCTCTTTTCCCTTCTCTTTACTGCTCCCTCTAATCTAATCTTTTCATCTCTTTTGAGAAGGGATTTAGCTGAACCTCTTAAAAATGTATTTTTTCTCAAAAATGACACTTTTTCCCCCCTGACATTTCTGTAAATTCTTCAAACTCATGAAACCACACACTAATGATCTGTAAATAACGTGGTATGGGCGTCTAAGTATTCCTTGCATTTTTCACTGAAAGTTGAGGTTTAATCTCACGACAGTCTGATTGAATCCAGGCTGTTGATTCAGATTGATATGTTCACTGGGTGGGATAAACCCCAGGCTTTCCGTAATGATATGTTATTGCTTCACACGGAGCACACTAAACATCACACTGCCCTGCCGCCCACTGAAAACCCCACCCATCTTCTCAATGAAACATTTCACAGTTTCTCCTTTTTTTTCTTTTTAACATGCCTATTTTTCTCATATTTTTTCCAAGTCATTGAACACACAACTTCAGTGGCCTTTCCACGGATTGTGACAAGGCTCCAACCATAGAAAATACAATGCTATAGCCATTATTTTCTTAGGGACATGCAGTAGAGTAGTATTACTATTGTCATTATTTATTATAGTTTTTCATACCCTTCCCAAAATTCACACCATATCCATGAAACCCCAGACTTCTCGCACAAAACTAAACATTATACACAAAATCATATTATTTGGCATAAAAACGGAAACTTTTCCCTCAAGAGTCACACAAAAGCACCACACCCTGGTGAGAGGAATTGAAAACACTATTATAAAGGTATTAATGAACTGATAACCATAACGTGTTCAAAATACTCCTATGATTTTTGCACTTTGCATGATATAATAGAGTGTAAGTGATGTCTAGAGAGAATGCCGAAGTGTACAGAAAATACAAAAACGCCATATTTGTTCATTTTGTGGGGGTTTTGCACTGTAATCTACCAACACTTGAAATTTCACATAAGAAGTCTTGAGGGGAACCAGCCTTTTAGACAGCTATAGGGTTGTAGCCATAGAAAAGACATGGTTATTCTGCTTCATCATCTTGTCTTTGACCAGCGCCAAAGATCTTCTCAGGCTATATTTTCTGATGGTCTGTAGACCTTAAAAAATGCCCTTGTCTTGAATTATACTTCTGGATTTCTGGGTTTCTCTAAACATATAAGGTTGTTTTCAAACAACCATGTTCACCGTGACTAGTTCTTAGACCTCAGAAATCAAGCGTGGTTTATCACCATCAACTGATTTCTCTCAATTCTACAAAAAGAAGAAAAAGTGTATATTATAGAATTGGAATACAGGTCTCAAGTTCATGTAATTTTCATGTACTGTCCTGCGTGTGCTAATGCATACAGTGTACAGAAACGGCTCAGGTTTAGCTGTACTCTCAGCTGAGCTTCCCTCATTGTCATATCCTGTACAAGGACATAGTCAAGGACAAAATCTCATTATAGATCATTGTTCCTCTTCCTCTCCCTCGTCCACTTCTTATCAGTCCTCTACCAATGTCTCTGATGTTGGTATCTATTGTTCCAAAACACAGGTGAGTTGACCTGTGGCCTTTTTTATTCATGCCAAGATCCTGATTGTTTGTTGCCTAATTATGCTTGTTAGTGTTTACGCCTCGGCAACAAGTTTTATAATCAAATGGCATTATTTACTAAGTTCTATACAGTAGTAATGGTATACTATAGTAATTTAGTAAGTTATATGCAATAGTATTGGTATACTATAGTCATTTAGTAAGTTATATGCAATAGTATTGGTATACTGTACTCATTATTTTGTAAGTTATATACAGTAGTCTTATTATACTATAGTCATTATTTAGTAAGTTACATACAGTAGTATTGTCATAGTATAGTCATTTAGTAAGTTATATGCAACAGTATTGCTATACTATAGCCATTATTTAGTAAGTTACAAAGAGTAGTATTGTTATACTATAGTCATTATTCAGTAAGTTGTACACAGTAGTATTGGTATACTATAGCTATTATTTAGAAAGTTACATACAGTTGTATTGTTATACTAGTGGTCATTATTTACTAAGTTATAAACAGTAGTATTGGTATATTGAACATTATACTCAAAATCATATTGTCTGGCATAAAAAATGAAACTTTCCCCTATAGTCATTATTTAGTATGTTACAGTACTGTTAAACTTTAGTCATTATTTAATAAGTTACAGGTACATCAAGTAGGATGAGTAGTCATTGTCTTGTAAGTGACAGTGTTATTAGTATACTGTAGTCTTGTAGTTGTAGTTCTACTGTCCTACAGCCTACACAGCCTGGTTCTGCTCCTCCTGTGATTTTGACAGAACTACAGGTCAGGGTGTCAGAATTATGAAAACCCACAGGACTGTCTCTTTGTCCTGCCAACTCTTCGTGTCACTATACAACCCAATAAAGTGGTTAATTAATTTATTATCTAAACTATTAAAACCGCTGACTGATGCATCCCTCCCATTTTCCCCGGAGAGCTCAATTAAACAAGGAAAATGTCTTACGTTGTACAAAGATGACCTGCAAATAGAGCATTTTAGAATCCTTTTTAACCAGTTTAGATGTGGACCGTTAATCCTGTCATTGTTCCTGGACACCGTTGTTTTCACAGTGTTATGAAGGCGCAGCATTTAGAAGGATGGTACTTTTTGTTCTTGTTTTGTTTGTGTATTAATTTGCTCCCCTGGAGGCCTCGTGGCTGTTGCTCTCTGTGCAGTGTGCCAGAGGATCCTGTTCATGGACAGTGCCTCGCTGAAATGTGCTCATTAAAAATGCATCCGTGGGAAATCGATGGACCTTTCAGGCCAAGGCTGACGAACTAATCTTTGCCTGTTAATTATTTAAAAAGGCGCGACGGGGAGTTGTCAAGCGTGCCGAGCGCTTTCCAAACGAAGCGCTGTGTGTCCGGGGTGGGGCCTGGTGGTTATCCTATCCCTGTCACCTCCAGCCGGCTCATGGCCATGCAGCTTTAATGAGCCCTGGGCCCTCTGCTCCTCCACATCCAAAATAAACTGTATGGAGCTCCCAACGTTACCCCAACAATCCTAGCACTGTCAGTCTACACACGCACACACACACACACACACACACACACACACATACACACACACACGCGCACACACACACACACACACACAGACCTAACTGGCCACAACACCCTGTACACCTCTCCCCTCTCTCACAGTATGTGTTCTGGTTCAGGGTCTGAGTTCAGGTTCATCCATGCTGAGGTATCCTGTGCCCTGTCACGCATCGTGTTCTCAGGTTGCTGCTGGAGAATGGACGTGGGTAGCGTCTTGCACTTTTTTCCCAATGCTTTGTAGTCATCAGGCGTCTTCATTTAAGGAGTGAACCCCGAGACGTCTGTTTCTCCCCTGCTCATTGACATGAGTACTTATCTTAAGGAACTGGTGTGGAACTTGGAGAACAGTGCTCTCCCTCCAACCCTTCCAGCCTTTCTCCCTGCAGACCAGTGGACTGTCAGACTGGAGAAAACCTCTGCTCTTAATTAACCTGATTGTTAACCTTTTATACAAACTCATCTTACACTACCTGGCCAGGACGCGTCAGTAGCCTGAACGGGAAGCCCAAAGGATGTCTGCGGTGAGAACGTAAAGCGTGTGCTGTGGTGTCAGAAGAGGAAATATTCCTGAAATCATCCATGTCGACGGGCCTGCGTCTGTTGCTTTATCCGTTTAATCGACTAAACCCTTCTTAAATAAAAGAGAGAACTTTAGAGATAAAATGCTAAAGCGTTTAATGAAGCTAGTGGAACATGCAATGTATGATTTGGCAAATCTGGGCCTAGCTATTTTCATAAGGAAACTGTCCAGTTGTGGCCTACAGAGACATCAGCCATGTCTCTGTATGTATGGTATGATTCCCCTATGGCCGGTAGAAGTGTGAGGTCTATAAAGAGCATAATGCACACAGCTCTCTCCTCACTGCTGCCCAGTGCCAACACAGAGTAGGGAGCAGATGAATAGAGAGCAGTTAGAAGAGTAATCTTTCCATGAAAACCGAGTGATTTTATAGGCCTTGCAGTTTCTGATTGATGGAGTCAGAACCAACCACAGCCCAGCGTGAGACAAGGGACTATGTCTTTCCTTGTCTCTTCCTCTCTCTCGGTCTCACTCTTTGTCTCTTCCTCTCTCTCGGTCTCACTCTTTGTCTCTTCCTCTGTCTCCGTCTCACTCTCTGTCTCTTCCTCTGTCTCCGTCTCACTCTCTGTCTCTTCCTCTGTCTCCGTCTCACTCTCTGTCTCTTCCTCTGTCTCCGTCTCACTCTTTGTCTCTTCCTCTGTCTCCGTCTCACTCTTTGTCTCTTCCTCTGTCTTGGTCTCTCTATCTCGGTCTCTATCTCTTATTCTCTCTGTCTCTCTCGGACACTTTACCGGCCTCTCCCACTTGGCCCCTCTCTCTCTCTCTCTCTCTCTCTCTCTCTCTCTCCCCGTCTCTCATTCTCTTTCTCTCAGCCTCTGTCTCTCTTGTTCTCTCTCGTGGGCTCTCTTTGTGTCTCTCGTTTCTCTCTCATGCGCGGGTGTATAAACTATTGCGTTCCTCCGCCCCCCGGCCCACTCCCTCTCCTCCTCCCTCCTTATTTGAAAACACAGGCGGTGCCAGGGAAACGGGGCCAGTTTAAACTTGGCCGCTGGCGGGGGACAGTAGTATTATGTGAGTGGGGCGGTGATCCCTTCTCCACTGGAGCCCCTGCAGTAGAGCTTAAGTACAGGCTCCGAGTGTCACTACAGGCTAATGGGAAGCAGCTGTGTGGGAGGTTAATTTTAGCGGTAGCTAGCAGGGCCCGGGGAGGAGCCCTTAACCCTGTCCCAGCCAGGGCCCCCCGGTACTGGACTGCCTCGTATCAGGTCACTGATCAGTTCACACAACCCTGATTCATGATCAAACTCTAAATTCGATATTACGGTTTTTTTTACATGTGGTTTGTTATCCTAACCCCTTGGATCTTCTGAATCCCCAGAAGAGCATTTGACCAGTTCGATATTAAGCCGATGACTTGTAAAACACAGTTTCTCCTGAATACATTAAAGGCCCGGACGATAGTTAACGGTGGCTTCAGGAGAGCGTCCGCTTGAAGCAGAAATGAATACACAGCAGCGTACTGTTCTAAAGTCACAGAGCAGAACAGGAAGTTGAATAACTGCCACAGCAGCTTTGAGAGAAGACCAGCAGAGCAGAGTCCTTAACGCTGTGACAGGAAGCAGAAGTGCAGAGTGTTTTAGTGTTACAGTATCAGACAGGAGGAGGGGGATGATTCGCTGTCTCAGTCAGTTACTCATCTGCTCCACGTGTAGTCAGATTAACCCAGACATTGGCTCAGAAAGGCAGGGGGTCTCTGATGAACGCCCCTCTATCGGTGCTTTGCGTTATGGAATGCCATGGATACTGATGACTCAGCCTTGGGATTGTGGGTTGATTCTTTGGCCTTAAGTGGAAAAGCTCTGTAAAGAGTACCTGAATTGAAGAGGGAAGGAAAGACCCATCATCTCTGTCAGTTCAACTTGAGCCCAGGCTGGTTGAAATGTGACCCTATGAGGGTTTTCAGAGTGGGTTTCAGCTGTAAGAGTTTAACACATCCGATGTTTGGACTCTTCTCTTGGTCCCTTTCTCCCTCTCCTTCTCAGCTTGTTTCACCCTGAGCGCTTGCGTGTGGTTTCTCCTCATGCAAAGCAGAAATTAGGTCTGTCCACATGACCAGCCCTGGTCCCTTGCTGCCGGTTCAGACCCTCCAAAGAGATCCCTAACACGGAGTCAAAGCAAGAGACGCATCAGAGACAGAAACTCTATAAATCTTCAGCCTGTCTCTGTCTCTAAGAATGTTAGCTTCAGGGCAGGTAGCAAAGGGAGATTCACAGTAAATGACTGTTATGAAAGGGACTGCAGTCTAAGGGGCGTCACCGCAGGAGTTTTAATAGTTTTATGTAAAAGCTTGTTCCCAAGACCAGTCTGTGTGTGTGTGTGTGTGTGTGTGTGTGTGTGTGTGTGTGTGTGTGTGTGTGTGTGTGTGTGTGTGTGTGTGTGTGTGTGTGTGTGTGTGTGTGAGAGAGAGAGAGAGAGACTGTGTTTTTCTGCACTTACGGAGCCAATCTCCATATTCATGACGGGTCGTGCCACAGAACATGTTTCTGAGCTGCATGGCGCCAGCGTGACAGTTAACCATGCTACCGAGCCAGAGAGAGAGAGAGAGAGAGAGAGAGAGAGAGGGGAACAGCTTCGATTCAGCCGCTTCGCTCACTACTGCTGGTGGTGGTTACTCATGAAACAAAATGAAGAGCAGATGAACCTCTCATCTTCAGCCCAAACGTGATGCAGGTTGTGGTGTTTGGGAGGGGCACTGAATTATCTCGGGAAGTGACACGTGGAGTTTATATTCTGGCTGAAGGTAACCTGGAAGTAATGAGTGTGTGATGGGGTTGGAGGGTTGGGGGTGGACAGACATCAGCCCTCGCTCCTGGCCCTGACAGGGGAGACGAGGAGGCCGAAGGGGGATGATGGACGAGCGCCTCTGTGAGCAGCTCAGCGGGCCGACTGGTTCTGCGGTGGGGGCTCTCGTTTCCGTCTCCCTCAAACGGAAGCCGCTCCACTAGCAGATTACTTGTCAATGACATCATCAAAGTTAGCCCACTAATTGATTCCTGCTGCTCCGTCATGCCCATTGGCCGCTGAACTCTCCTCATGTTCCTCTGATCTGACCGTGTTTGTTTGATGTTTGTTAAGAAGAGGGCTTCTTTGTGTCCTTGAACGTGCCCTGTCCTTTTCTGGAATGAGGTTTTTACAGAAAGGATGCTCTTTTGACTGTCTGTTGGGACAAACAGTGTTTGCTCGGGAAAGAGAAGCTTTGTTTTCCCCAGCGCTTGTCAGTCATACTCCTGCCTCATGTCCTCCCATAGGGTTTTGATTATAGCTCCCCAGCTCAAATGTCCTCTTCTTTTTTTTCAAGCCTCAGATCAATGACCACTCCCAGGCTTTATTGTGGGGTATAAAGATACTGAATGTCAAATGGGTTCTTGAATGAAAAATGTTTTCTTTTTCATTCAAGAACTCCAGTCAAATGAAACAGTGGAGTTCTGGTTGGCCATTGTCAAGACTACTTTCTAAGGCATAGGGAAAAAACATGCTTTACGCTTCTGCTACCTACAGTAGCAGTGTTTATTTCACAATGCAACAAAATGCCATATTTACTTTTAACTGGAGGAAAGGTCTTTCTGCCCCAGAACGTTTACTTGCAACGATTTTAATTGAGCTCATAATTTATTAACTGTGAAACTCTGCTAAAGTCTGTTAATGTGCAACAAATAGCAACTTGTCCAAAAAGTTGCAGATTGTCGGAGGCATTGTGAGTCTTCAAATATCTATCTCCCACTGTGGGTTAACTAAACAGTGTTAATAGAACTACAGAGTTAATAGAACTACAGAGTTCGGAAAATACCTTTTATTTTATGCAGACTTTGCTCATTTCCACCTGAAGTGATGACACTGCAAATGGAGGCTTTTCATTTGACCACTCTCACCCCCTCCTCTCCTCTCCTGCCAATTTAAAGATTTTCTTTCCTCTGTTTTCCCTTTACCTTGCCATCCAGAGTAATGAACATTCAAGGACAATTTGGAATTACTCAAGTGATTCATGGGAGTTTGGAACTTATGTTAAATTATCAGTAAGGGTTCCATCTAAGCTCATGGTTTAAACACCATTTCATCAATTGATGAAATTTGAATTACACTCAATTGGTTCTCTGCAACTGTAGAGAATGAATAGCCCAGATGAGTAGGTAAGGTTTCTTAAGGTTTTTAAGTTGGTAAGTGTACTAAGATAGGTGTGGGCCTCTGTCCATCCCACTAAGTAGAAGCATTCAGACAGGATTGTTGTCTGGGAGAGCGAGGGAAAGCATCTTGCTTAGGGATATGATTCTCCGGCCTCAGGACACTGGTGAGAAATACAGAGTGTATGTGGCGACTGCATTCCTGGTCACTATTCCAGGAACTATGTTCTCTTCTGGCCACAGAGGGGGACCTGTGTGGTCACCTGGCCTGGAGGGTCAGTTGGAAGGTAACCTCTCACCCTCCTCTTCCAACCTGACACTGGAATGGCTGTCTGGGGGAGGGGCTAAATCTTTGTCCCTTTAATAGTGGTGTGCAGAGAGGGGAAATGGCAGATGTGAAACTGGACTTTCGTCCAAGTTTTTCTAGAGTGCCTGAGAAATCAATTCCCCAAAGATGATCTTGGCAAGTCTGCCAAATCATTATTTTGTATGTCCCCCTCCCTCTTCCCATGAAAACCGAGCCTGCCATCACATTTATTTGAAACAACAATATTCATCTAACGTTTATATTTGTGTCAGTGACTATCTGATGTGAATTCCCACAGTCCTCTGGGGTTGGGTAGTCTGCCCTGCAGTCTCTCTCCCATTGTCCTATTGATGGAAACTGTCAAAATGCTGGATTTGCCTTTGCATGATATTTGCTTAAGAAGAATTTGCTCTTATTTTTATCATTTGTGAAGTTAACATACGGAATTGTTTTTAGACACCATGGATTATTTACCATTTTCAGATGAGGACCTGTGTGATATCCACTGAAAAATAAAAATAGTTAACAATCTGCTGTTTTGCATAAAAATGAATAAAATACAAAACACAAGCTAGTTCAACATATATTTTTAGGAAGTTAGTTTTGCACTGCCTATCTTATAAGATATAAGATATATAAAGAAAATATATTCGTACCCATTTTAATATTACTCCAACTAACTAGAGCAACAGAGAATATTCTGGCGGTTGTACCACAAACACCTGTGTTTTCTAGAGACTCCTGAATCTAAAGACTGTGTTTATGAGTTTGTATCTCCAGCTGTTATGTCCTAGCATTTCATTCTTCAGAGAGAATTCTTCAGAAAACAACCGCTGACAAACTAACATTTTCATACCTCTGGATGTGAATGTTGGCGGTATGATTTTTCTTTCTGTTTTAGAATATGTCACTTACTTGGTTGTAGCTTAAACAGTAAAGGAATTACTGGCTTTTTTGTGACTTCTGTCTTTTCTTGAACTTTTTAGTATGATACAGCACTGTAATACATGAATGCTTTTTTAAGGTGGATTCATAAAAGCTGGTGTTTTTACATCTAAATAGATAATAATGATTTATTGAACACCAGGCCTGGTGTTGTAGTGGCTATACATTCTGTTCTGTGTGGCACAAAGGCAACTAGCTAAGCCTTAACATGTTAACCATTCAGTTAATCAGCTAATTTGTGCCTCAAAAACACATATGTAATATAACACAATGCTATCAGAAACAAAACAGTACATTAAAAAGAATAATTTAAAAACACCCCAGATAAGTGAATACGTACGACTGTATGGGAAGTCTGTACGTATATGCTGCTGCTGAGGCACCATGGCAACTATAGAACTATATGAAGCCTCAGTGAATATGAGTCAGTGTTACTGAATCAGGCGAAGCAGGCGTTGTTTTACTCTGATTAGGAATATATATCAGAGGACTAGTCTGTCTGCCAGACTGTCTGTCTGCCTGTGTATGTTTGTACTGTGCGTATGTTTTGTGAGTGGTGTCCTGGCGTGGTGTCAGATGAATGCATGGCAGTTAGGGGGTTCTAACTGGGGCGACTTGACTCACTGGTTAGGGGTAATTATAGGGCCAGTAAGAACCAGGGGTGGGGTCAACCCATGAGGGGCGTAAATCAGATGAGGGGCGGGGACAACAGATGAGGGGTGTAAATCAGATGAGGGGCGGGGACAACAGATGAGTGTGCGGGGCAAGACAAGGTTACCTCCACCCTTCGGTTCCTGTGGCAGGTGCTGTGTGTAGGTAGAGGACTTGTGTGAGGGTGTGTGTGGGTCTGAGGGGTGGTGTGATATGTGTGTGTGTGTGTTTATGTGAGAGTGTGTGTAGGAGTGGTTGTGTGACAGTGTGATTCTGTGTTTGTCTGAGTGTTTGTCCTATTGGTTCTCTCCAACCCTAATGTAGCACACCTGATTCGAATAACTAACCGGATAAATAGCTAAAGCAGGTGGTGTTGGAGAAAAAACTTACAGAATGGTGGATCTCCAGGAACAGGGTCCGGTAGCCATGGAGTAGTGTAAATATTTTAACCTTGTCTGCCTTCTGATTACACAGAGAAATGTGCTCTATCTCAAACCTCCTTTGGCTGTGTGTTTTCTCATCTGTACCTGGTTCCACCTGTTCTGTGTGTTTGTGTGTGTGTGTGTGTGTGTGTGTGTGTGTGTGTGTGTGTGTGTGTGTGTGTGTGTGTGTGTGTGTGTGCGCGTGTGCGCGCACTCATATATATTAATATACTGAGGCTGTATCTGGAAAAACAACTCAGCCCTGACGACAGGACTACACACACTGCTCCCCTTAGGTATTATGTGCTGAGTCAACTGTCAGGGACTTCCTGGTTCTCCACATGCAGCTGACAGGAGGGGTGGGATCACATAGAGCCACGGGGAGAGAGGGAGCTTGGGGGTTGGGTAGCCAGGTTAGGAAGCAGCTGTGGATCAGTTGCTCCAGACAATGAGTGTCCGTCCGCACCGCCTGGTTGGGTCCCTCCCTCCCGCGCCCTGGGGGCCCCTGACTGGCCCCGTCTGCGGAGGCCCCGGCTGGCTCACTCCGCTCATGCTGTACTCATCCACCCCACATAACGCCTTGCATCCGTATCGTAGCTGATCCAGTGGTTTTGGACTACTTTCCGGTTAAGTTCACAGCTGGTGGCTGGTTATGAATGGGCAGTGGGTGAGGTGGCTGGTGGTCATGCCAGGGCGCTGCTGGCAGAGAATTAGGACTGGGCACCAGCGTGCTTGTCACTTCCTGACAGTTGCTGACCAGTTACATGGGGGTGGCTGACTCACCAAAAGGGCCCAGACAGAGACAGCTGTCACAGCCCAGCCGGGGTCCAGGGTAGCCAGCTGGCACAGAGGCCTGGAGGGGAGGAGACGGCAGGCACAGTGGCATCAGTCTGTGTGCGTGACTGTGGACCAGAACCTGCTGGCCGTTTAGATGGACCCCCGCCGCCCAGAGCACAGCATTGTGGGATTGTGGTGGAGACTCACTGGAGGACGAAAGTCAGAGAGTTCGAGTCAGCAGGCTGGAATCAGAACAGCCATGATGAAAGAGCACGGCCAAAACACAGGGACTGCCTACACACACACACACACACACACACATCACTGTGGGAAATAACATCATACTTACTCTGGTTACAAAGAGGAGAGGGAGACAGAGAGACAGAGTCCGGGGTCTAAATGGGATCTGAGTCACCCCCACATACTTATTGAACAATACCTTCAGAAACATCCCACACAATCACTGATGGATGGTTCCTTTTGGTTATAGCATAACTAGTGCTGCGTTTTATCACGCGGTTCCTAGTTATCACTCTCTCTCACTCTAACCCCCCCCCCCATTTGGTCACAGACACATTCACACTAAGTAACACCCACAAGGTGTGTGAGGACAATAGCCCTCTGTGTGCAACCTCTCTGCCCTCCTTGCCCCCTGTGGCTTGGACAGCAGCCCTGCTTGCCTCCTCTTGTCTCCTCTGTCCACAGCTCCCAGTGTTTGTCCTTTACTCCCAGAGCACCCAGATCTGCTGACCCATTTCGGCAGGTGTGTAAATGACGAGCCCCGTGCCAGTGTGCCTGGTTGTGTCACCCCCCGCTTCAGGCCACTGTGCCAAGGCTGTCCCAGCACACTGTGGGCATTTCCTCTTGTTTCCTCGGAGTATACATGATTGCTATTGACAAATGCCAAACAGGGCCTGGGAAATGGGGCCTGTCCTACCGTCCCTCAGTGGAGTAATTGAGCCCCAGCCGTGACATTTGCATCTACTGCTTTTCATATTGAAGGCGGTCCCTAAGTGGCCGCTCTCAGGCACGAAGAGACGGATGGACCCAGGAGGAAGGGAAGAGAGATGGAGGGTAGAGGGAGGGAGGCTCGGGCCAGATGTGGTAGGGCCGTGGGGGGTGGGGCTGACCTGAAGTAGGGCCGTGGGGGGTGGGGCTGACCTGAAGTAGGGTCATTGCTGGGACACCACACTGACCGCAGGGCAGTATACTGCACCACTCATTGTTTTCGTCCTCTAATGTAATGCACTATTGGCTTCGCAGAACGCTGCTCAAATCCCGACTTCACCCTGAGACTTAACCGTGTCCTCCTCCCTGTGGCTCAATCAACGACATTTCTGTCCAGCCGAGGTTCCTGGTCGTTCACAGGATCCCTTGTGTTCCAGAGACCGCGGTTTTGGCCATTTAGGCCTGTAGTTGGAGCCGCCTCACAAATCATGCCTGTGGTGTTTCCACAATTTCCTATGTGACCGTGTGGACAATAGACCTCTCTGACCAGTGGTTCTGTTACCGTTCCTGTCTTTGTCCTCATGCCATCATGGATTCTTGGACAATCCGGATGGTTAACGCTGTGTCACCCGTGACCCCAGATCAGCGTACTGAATCACTGCCCTGTCGATGGGCTGTTTCATCCATTAAAAGGATCTCACAGTGTACTTGTGTTTCACGCTGGCATCCATGCTCCAGTCCCTCCATGCGTGTTTGCCTGCGCACGTGATGGTGTGTCAGTCACTGCAGTGTGGGGGAGGTGGGGGTTGACATTTATTTCTGAAGAGGAAGCTTGTGGTTAGACCGTTTCTACGCTCCCGTCCACATTTTTCCCTCTCCATTTGTGCTTTTTAAAAGCGCTGCAGTTTGTTACAGATGTGGAAGTCGTTTCAGCAGTACCAGACGCTGGATTCTGAGCCGGGACCTTCTCCCTTTGCGTACTGAGCAGATTCCAACCTGAGAGCAGGGTCGCTCCCCCGCCTAACCCCAGTGCAGCATGGGAAGGTCCGGGCTTGGCTCTCTCATAAATTAAGACCCTGTTTGATGCTGGCTAGAAATAGCCACAAAAATATTCAAGAATTAGGGTCTGGGCATGTACCTGACAGAAAAACAAACTTCACCAGAATACGCTTATGCGTGTGTGTGTGTTTATGTTTTCATTTTCAGATGTATTCCAGATCATGTGTTTACTGAGATAAAAATACTGCATTCCCCAAGCTGCAAAGCCGGCGCTGTGTTGCCCTCAATGTATATCTGACAGCGTCTACGCATCAGCCAAGGGAGTATATAAACACACAGACAGATGCATCTAAATGTGTCTCTGAAATGGATACATGGGGGGGGGGCGGCTGCCCACACCCTTCTCATTGGATAAATTGATAATTGATCACTTCCACATTGCTGGAGGACATTACATCTGCCTAGAGTCTGTCGCTCTCCTCTGTAGTGAACTGTGTCGTGGGAAACAGGAAGTCACACTGGGTGGCACATGTCTCTCTTCTACTTCCTGCTCTCTATTCTGTGGGAGGCGGTTGATTGGGTAAGGAGGGTGTACAGGCCTATAGCTACAATACATCGCTTCAACAAACTCATGGCGTCTCAAATATGAAAACGCGTACCGCCTTCTCCAGTGTGAAGGCTGGATTCTGACTGCCCGTGTTTTGGCTAGTACGCCCCGCCCGTCCCTCCTCTCCGATACAACGCCTTGACTGAGCTAATATATCTCATTAAGTCTGCATTGCCACCATGTCTGTCAGCACCCTGGCAGCGTGTCTACACCCCAGCACCAGAGCAGACATGTTCAGGCCTCTGTCTCGGTTGGGTCCTGTGCTCTGTGGGTCTCAGCATGTTACTCGTCAGTTTGTTCGTGAGCACATTCATTCGTGGTTGTTTGTAAAGGTCTTGTGTGTAGCTTTATTATTACAGAGTGTGGGCTGTCTTGACAATGAGTAAACATGTACTGTACCATACACAATGACCCAAGCTGTGCTGCTGGAGGACATATGGAATGTCAGTCCAAAGCACGGTATTCACTTCTCTGCATTTAATCAGAGCATTTTTCAGATATGAAGACAGAGTGGAGCAGATGTACCTAAATGTGTCCAGTCCCTCGGGGCATTTATGAGCAAATAGTGTCTCAAAGTGAAAGCCACCATTGTTTTGGCTGTATGAATGTAAAGCTTTCCATGAACTAAATCTTAATATTTAACCCCCACCCACCCTGTCTCTTTCTCACTCTGTCTCACACACACCCACACACACACACTCCCACACACACACTCCCCCACACATACCCCACCCATACACACACACACACTCACACACACACACACACACACACACACACACACACACTGATCCTCTGTGTCTTCTCCCTGAACCAGTCCCACCCAACAGGCCTCCACCTCCCACCAAACGTGTTGCACCACATCTCTGTCTGTTTCCAACTATCTGTCCTGTCAGTCATTGTAGCATAACCATATCTCTCTTCTCCATTGAACCATATTTCTCTGTCCCCTTCTTTTCCTGTCCTCTCTCTTCCTCTCTGTCGGTTGTTCTTATGTCAATGAGGCAGATTCCCTTTAACCCTACATATAAAGCACTACTCTCCCCAGGCCTCCCTCCTCTCTGTCAACAGGCCAGAAATCGCTCTAACACTACCTCAGCTCAACCCCACTCAATCCACCCCCTCCTCATCCCTTTCCTTCCATGTATATGTAGCATGACCTGCTCCACCCCCTCCTCATCCCTTTCATCTGTTTAAAGCATGGCCTGCTCTACCTCCTCCTCATCCCTTCCATCTGTTTAAAGCATGGCCTGCTCCTCCTCATCCCTTCCATCTGTTTAAAGCATGACCTGCTCCACCCCCTCCTCATCCCTTCCATCTGTTTAAAGCATGGCCTGCTCTACCTCCTCCTCATCCCTTCCATCTGTTTAAAGCATGGCCTGCTCCTCCTCATCCCTTCCATCTGTTTAAAGCATGACCTGCTCCACCCCCTCCTCATCCCTTCCATGTGTTTAAATCATGACCTGCTCCACCCCCTCCTCATCCCTTCCATGTGTTTAAATCATGACCTGCTCCACCCCCCCCCATCCCTTCCCTCTGTTTAAAGCATGGTATATAGGGTTAGTGTGAGGTAGAAGGTTCGGTTTATAGGGTTATTGTGAGGTAGAAAGTTAGGTTTACAGAGTTAGTGTGAGGTAGAAGGTTATGTTTATAGAGTTAGTGTGAGGTAGAAGGTTATGTTTATAGAGTTAGTGTGAGGTAGAATGTTGTTTTTTTAGGGTTAGTGTGAGGTAGAAGGTTGGTTTTTTAGGGTTAGTGTAAGGTAGGAGGTTAGGTTTTTAGAGTTAGTGAGAGATAGAAGGTTAGGTTTTTAGGGTTGGTGTAAGATAGAAGGTTAGGTTTTTAGGGTAAGTGTGAGATAGAGGGTTAGGTTTATAGGGTTGATGTGAGGTGGTAGTTGGCATTTAGAGGTTTAGATTGAAGTAGTCTTCTGTTTACATGCCTCAAATAACTGATTATACAGTATATTTACAGCTCCAGATAAAATGAAGAGACCACTGCAACTTTTTCTTTCCTTTCCAAAAAAGTTGAAAAGGAAGGTTTTGAGTGAGGAACAGAAGGGTTAAAATTAAGAGACCACTGCAAATTGAACGCTTCTGTTCCTCACTCAAAACCTTCCTTTTCAACTTTTTTTGAAAGGAAAGAAAAAGGTGCAGTGGTCTCTTCATTTTTTCCGGAGCTGTATATGTACGTAGCCGTAACAGATATTCTCTGATATCAATAAGAACTTTCTCTTGAGCTCAGTTTGTGAGGATCAATTGGTTGAGCAGCTATCATATATTACAAATAAAATAAAAAAACATCTGAGGTATCTTATTGCTATTATAAACCAGTTATTAATTTCATTAAAACAGAAAAATAATGTACAAAGTGTCATTTGTGTGGTACACAGTCTGGTTTACCACAGCTTTCAACTATACAGGACTCAAATCCACCAGTTTATAAATGTGTATATCACCAAAATAACCAGGGTAAATGTGGGGGGTTTTGAGAAGAGCTGCTTTTCTCATACCTCTGCATTGTTGGCGTCCCCCCAATAATAACTGTGAGTTTAGCCTGATGGAGTTATGAATGTTCCTTCTGGAAAGACCTAAGAAAGACTGTTTGAATGTGTTATTGATGGCTAAAAGGCCTGTATTGGTTGGTGGAAGCTCTGTTTTAGTTGGCTGGTGGAAGGCGAAAAAGGTGGAGAGGTCCAAAATGATAAAAAATATATGTATGCAGACATTCATCTTGTGTTTATTTTAAACTCATTGCCCCATGCTATATGGATTCTCAGAACCACTTATGGTGCACATGTTAGTCCTTGGAAATCTCATGCATAATCATGGAACTGTACTGTGTTACACTTCTCAAATTCATTCTCTTTTCTGCTCAGTCCGCGCCTAGCCTGTCTGGGTTGAATACAATTTTAAAGTGTGGTGATTTTTAGTGTTGTGTGTGTGATTACTATATCTATTCACTAAACTGTTGTGTGTGTCTACTAGATGTTTAGTGTTGATCAATTCAGATCAATTCAGTTGAAAGTAAAGATGTAAAATATTTGCTACAGGCCTTTAGAGCAGTACAACCCTGTGTAAATAAATTCAGTGCTTTCAGAACAGGTTGGAATGGGCTTAGTTATCCCTTTTTCCCAGTGGCGAAGTGGACATGTTAATAGTAACAGAGGCAGAGATGAGACCCAATACATTTTTCAGTGTGCAGTTTTGCCTGTCTGACAATGTGTGTATTTCTTATCTATTTCCAATTATTTCTATTCTTTTGCAGTATCTGCGAGAAACCTGCCAGTAATAATTTGGTTCACAGTATATACCTTATATATCCTATACAGAAAACTTGTGTCTTCTGTACAAGTTTTCTTGTGTGTCTGAATGAGGATATGTGTATAGCCAAAGCACTCTACCATCTCTTCCTTCTGTCCTGTACTCCCAGCTACAGAAATAAACATCACCCACAGTCTGACAGACTGCACGCTTTTGTCTGAGGCTGAATTCCAGAGCCTAGGGGATGGGATGTTTCTAAGGCTCTGAGCCAAGCCAATATACATCCATATAACATAACCCCTCACAGATATAACACCATATAACATAACCCCTTATAGATATAACACCATATAACATAACCCCTCACAGATATAACACCATATAACATAACCCCTTATAGATATAACACCATATAACATAACCCCTTATAGATATAACACCATATAACATAACCCCTCACAGATATAACACCATATAACATAACCCCTCACAGATATAACACCATATAACATAACCCCTCACAGATATAACACCATATAACATAAAACCTTATAGATATAACACCATATAACATAACCCCTCACAGATATAACACCATATAACATAAACTCTTACAGATATTACACCATATAACATAACCCCTTACAGATATAACACCATATAACATAACCCCTTACAGATATAACACCATATAACATAACCCCTTACAGATATAACATCAAATAACATATCCCCTTATAGATTTACAGGCATAAGATATACCCCCTTAGGGATTAACAGCCTTAACATATACCCCCTTACAGATGTGCAGCCATATAATATACCTCACAGATATACAAACATATACCCACTTAATATACTGTACAATATACCTGTACAGATATACCCTTTACTCTCTGAGCCAAACAGATATATAGCCATATAATATACCACTTTACTCTCTGAGCCAAACAGATATATAGCCATATAATATACCCCCCTTACTCTCTTCCACTCCAGCCTTACCTCTCCCCCCCTTCATATGGATATACACATACTTAGCAGAAGGGCATTAATGTATACGCATGCACTAATTTGTATTTAGTCAGGATTTACTGGTGTTTAAAAGGAGCGTCTTGGATTTTGCTCTCCGTCTCTACAGCAGCCTTAGCAAATAAACAGCAACATGGCAGGAAACAAACATTTCAGTGACCTATGCTGGGGCCTTGGTTAGGCCTGAGATGACACAGGAAGTGGAATGTTGGTGAATGTATATGTCTGTATGTGGAACTAGAGGACCATTTCCATGGTTAGACTTGAGAAGATTTTCAATAGGCCTTTCTGTATATTTGCTCAGTATGGTTTGCATGCGTTTTACAATTCAAACCCCCTATTGTACGAGTGTCTCTGGTGCAAGTGAAGGTTTTTTCTTTCGTTGGATTTGGGAGGTGTCAGGAGGGGCGACCACTGTCTCTTCTATTTGACCTAGTAATTCCCACCCCTCTCCTGAATCAGAGAAAGTGTGAGAGTAATGAGATAATGAGATGGACATGTCAGCATTTGTGCACTGAGTGAGCTTCATGTATCTTGTTGTCAGAGGAATCCTAACGATATGCATCTGAGTGGTTGAACGTGTTGTGTGATGTCTCAAGACTTGTAAATGACCCTGGGATATACGACTGACGTTGATGTTTAATCCATAGCGGTCTTTCATCTGTGTTGTGTCTGTTTTGTGTCTGTGTTGTGGCAGGTGTACCTGAAGGCCCCAATGATCCTGAATGGCGTGTGTGTGATCTGGAAGGGCTGGATAGACCTGCAGCGACTGGATGGGATGGGCTGTCTGGAGTACGATGAGGAGAGGGCTCAGGTAATGTATCTATAATTAATACATTACCTTGACTGGTCCTCTGCACCGCAACAAAACTAGATCAGTTTAAAGTGTATATACAGTATATATACAATTCCGGAAAAAATTAAGAGACCACTGCACCTTTTTCTTTCCTTTCCAAGAAAGTTGAAAAGGAATGTTTTGAGTGAGGAACAGAAGGGTTAAAATTAAGAGACCACTGCAAATTGAACGCTTCTGTTCCTCACCCACAACTTTCCTTTTCAACTTTTTTGGAAAGGAAAGAAAAAGGTGCTGTGGTCTCTTCATTTTTTCCAGAGCTGTAGATATAACTGTCTCTGTGTCTATTCCTATATGTGTTCAGCATGAGGACGCCCTGGCGCAGGCCGCTTTCGAGGAGGCCCGAAGGAGGACCCGGGACTTTGAGGACAGGGACCGCTCACACCGGGAGGACCTGGAGGTGAGGCATGCCGGAGGGGCTGGGGTGGTACATAATAACGTGGTCAGGGCTAACGCTAACAACTGTGTTGGAAGATGCCGAGTGTTTATGTCCCTCCCATGTGTTTTATATTTAGAGACTTTGTTACCATGACGACCCCTTAGCCGTTTTCCCCAGATAGCTGTACATTTAACGTGACAGTCATTGTGTTTGAATAACCCCCTTTTGTTTTAGATATCACTAACACAAACCCTGAATTCACTGTTTGTTTGTCGGTGTGGTTCTCTGTCTGTGTGTCTGTGTGTGTGCGAGTTTGTGTATTTTATCATCAGGCTATTATGTTATCTAGGTTTAGTGCATGAAGGGTCTAGACATTATTAGAACATGAGAAAAGGTAGTGATTCATTCTCCGGTTGATCCTAAATGCACCCCCCCTAAGATGAAAACCAAATTGTGTTTTTTTAGGACCCTGTGGCATCAAAAATCTGGGACTGATGGCATTCAAGGACCACGGTCTGTCTCCTTTCAATATCACTCTGTCATGCACTAAACCGTGTTTATGGTGTGTGTGTGTGTGTGTCGTCTGTGTCCCTGTGCTTAGTGAGGTGTCCGAGTGTTTGTGAATGGTAGTCACAGGGAGCATGTGCATGCGTGTGAAGCCGGATGGTTTTTGGTGCCTGCATGTGAAGAGGGAGGGGGTGAAAGTGAACTGTATCTATGGAGTTGACGCCGTAATGAATGCTCTGTGACGATATCAGCTCCTTCACTCTCATTCCCCATAAACTGTTCCAGGGTCAGTCATATGGACGTGCTTTATGGATTCTGTTATGCATTTTCTCATTTTATGAGAGGGATGTATGCAGGCCAGGAAATCCTACCAGGGTATAAGATTGAAAGACAGACCCCCCACACACACTGTTCCCCCACTGCCTAATGGAGAACAGACCTCCTCACACACACACACACACACACACACCAACCACCCTCCCTAAATCTGCTGCTGGAGGAGTCCGCTGCAAAGCCTGCTGGGACATATCTGCCACAGCTTGGCAACACATGATTCTGATGAGAGGGAGAGAAATATTGGGGAGAGACAGGGAGGGAGGGAGAAAGACGGGTGTGAAAGATTGGGGGGAGAGAAAAATGGAGAAAAACAGGGGGAGTGGCTCTTTATGGCAATGTTATTGGTCAAAGAAAAAGAATATCAATCAGCTTTTTGACTGATATCGAAGTAGTCTTAAACCGACTTGTGTGTGAAAGGTGTGCATGTAGTCAGTATATGACACATAACTGAATAACTGAACACTTTTGCTTTGTTCCTTTCTCAAATACTGACTGTGGTTGAAAAATGAAACCTCATCAAAATGTTCATTCCATTTAAATATTTGTTTTCCATCCAAGTTTTGATGAAATAGCACACAGTCGTCTGCTGAACTGCTGTGATCCATAGTTTTCTAAATGGACTTAACATTTAGCCATTCATCTAATTGTTAAATCCCCCTGCTCTGCTGTCTTCTCACTGAGTGAGAAAACTGATCTTGTCAGTTTTATTTTAGATAAAAGACAATATTTGCATTAGGACAGTACCGGACCCTGTTTTATGTTAAGCGGGCGCCTGGCTCTTGAGGACATTCAACCGTTGCATTTCTGTGGTCTGAACTTGTGATTCTATACTCAGTCCTCCATAACTCAATAAAGACCAACAGCAGAATGACAGTCTACAATCAGTGGGAGCTGGGAGGCCTAGGGTTTAGAAACCTATTATTTAGTTGAAAAAATCACAGCTCTTCTGGCAGGGATGTCAGTGTCAGCTCTGGGTATGCATCTACAGCCCTCAAACTCTACTCTGGACCTCCTGGTCGGTTCCACAATGTTTTTACATTACAACCCTCTAATCAGGGTCTTATTTAGACCTGGGACACCAGGTGGGTTCAATTAATGATGAGATAGAACTGAAAACCAGCTGGTTCTGGACCTCGTACGGTAAGGGTTGAATAACCCTGCACTAAAGCATGTATGGGTGAATCCCTCAAGAGAGGACAGTGATGCCATCTAGATGATTGATGAAGATAAGACGGATGGAGAATAAATGGTCCATGTTTCATTAGGCCAGCAGCCATATTCTGCAGGTGGAGTTACAGGATGAATGATGTGCCGGCAGGGAAGGCATTAATATATCATTAGTATAGATTTTTATTAGGATGCCTGCCTGAGCCACCTCATCTCAGTTCCATTGACTTGCGGTGCAGGCTAGGGCTCCACCGGCTGGCCCTTGGTGATGGATGCCTGTCCTGTCCTCCCCAGCCACCTACCCCACCCCCATCCCATCCCCAGAAATCACATCTGTCCTACACATAGGACTGGAAGGTGAATCCTCTCAACAATATTGCTGCCTGTGCTACAGCTAATGCATGCATTATATACCGGATAATGAATTGAGTCCACTTATGTCCCAGTAGCCGTGTGTGAGCTCAGTTGGTAGAGAGCGGTGCTTGAAACACCGGAGGTTCTGGGTTCAATTCCCACCGGGGGACAAGGTTGGATTTGGATTCACTCACTACTGTAGTTCACCCTGGATATGGGTGTCAGTTAAATGACTGATATGAAAAAAATAGATGTTTCAAATCATTATTGAACAGGGTGATCCTTTACAGATTTGTCGATATTTTAGTCTTTAACATGTTTTTTAAAGTTTGCTCCCCTGTGTTTGGACAGAGCGAGACTTTTTTCCTTTTTTAACCATTTGTCCAACTGTTGCTAGTGGGTTGAAATAGGAAAAGGGAACGTTAACCTAGAAATTATTTCCTCTGACCCAAGGACACTTTAAGAATGAATTGTTCTTCTGTTTGTAATATGGATAGTAGCAACTAGTAGTCTAAATATACTTCACAGTATTGGGCAGTGGAACTAAATCCAAATCTAGCTAGTTTTTTTTTTGTAGATTCAGCATTTAATTTTTCCATATAGCAGTCTAGCTAGGTTGCAACTTTCTCCAGATTGAGGAATCAAGATTTCTTGATTATTTGTCAGTGCCATGGTGTTTTTATCTAAACTTTATACCAAATACTATCCTATTATATTCAGTTCTGTTATGCAAAATACTATCATTATGTTATCTTGCATACATTGATTTGGCTTTGATCTAACAATATATCAAACAACAACCATTTGCCAGAGAATCCTGTTCTCTAGGAGAAGAGTGTATATTGTATGTTGCGAGTAAACAAGCAGAACATGACCTGCCAAGTATGGAATCTTCTACATCTTTAGAGTGGAGAAAGTAAGATCCGGGAATAATCTGACCTATAACCACTTAGTCATGTTTAACTGGCTAAATAACGCATTCTACTGACATCACCACAGTTGTATAAGTTTGGCCAATTTCTGTTCTTTGACAATTCAAATTTATATATGCTATTTTCTCCACAAAGCATTTTTTATATAGTTTATTACTACTGTAATAAACTACCATTTTACTTCCATTTTTTAGGTTTACAGCAAAAGGGTCAGAATTTGATTTAGACCTTAGGGCTAGGTTAAGTTTAGGCTTAACCTAGGTAGTTAAGGTTATGGTTAGGGTATGGTTTAAGGTTAGGGTTAGAATTAGTAAATGTTTGGTTACTAAAAACATTGGTTAATAAACCTTGGTGTCCTGATTTAGAGAGCTAAGTAAAGGAGTGAATGTGTGTGTATGACTTTGCATGCTTATCGGTCTGTGTGTTGTAATCACTCTCCCAGAACTTTTTAAAAACAACTTGCACAGTTAAAAAATATTGCAGTTCCATCAAATCTCCTTAAATGTACAATTTATGTACAATAAATGTCTGAATTGTTTTATAGCCATTGTTTATGATTGTGAAAGGGGGTGAAAGACCTTTGTAAGCATCATTGAGTCATTTGGATTAGCACAGAAGATTGAATGAGGGTTAGAAGGAGCTATGAGTCATTTGGATGATGACTGCATGCCATTGCCAGCGTCTGCTTTCTCCCTCTGTCTGCCTGTCTGTCTCACAGATATCTATGTTGGGAGAGATTTAGTCGTAGACACATAAACATATGTATCGGTAACAGGCAGACAAGTCATTTTTTATTTTTAAAGCGTGTAATGTTAAAGACTCCCCTAACCACCCCCCTTAATGTCTGCTACTCAGCCCAAAAAAGAAAATCAATGTTTAGCCTTTAGAAAGCAGTTCTCTGGTGCCCTCTGCAGAAAACATGTCATGCTGCACTCACTGGTGCCCCATCTATGGCCTTACTGAACACTACACACACACACTCATGATGTTATTGTTGGTTGTATTAAATCGCCCCCCCCCATCTGTGCCAACAGCCCAGGCGACAGCAAGACCCCAGCCCTGGCACCAACATGGGCAACAACGCTGGCGATCACAAGTTGCGCTAGAGGTCAGAGATGCAGAAGGTGGTTCAGGCTGATCTGTCCGTCAGTCACACACCCTGACAACAAGCTGTTAACTGGAGAGACCAATGGGGATGGGGCTGGGAGCGTGGGGGTCCCTTTTAGTTTTATGCGGGGGTGGGATGGGAGGGTGGGAGTCCCTTTTAGTTTTAAGAAGGGACTGGTTGAGGTGGGTGTTCATGTTAGTGTGGGGGGGGGGTGTCAGAGGAGCGACCCAAACAACCTAGTCTTCTGGGGGGTTTTGCACTATGTGATACATTCAGTTTAGTCCCCACATTGCCTTCGTAATGCATGGAGCGCCTACCTACCAATGTTTTCTAATGTCCCCCTATGAAAGTTTTTTCTTTTACAATGCTTTATAAATAGGAAATAACTGGGTGATTAAATGGAACAAATTTGTTCTTAAATAATAATTTATTATTTGTGAATTTGTATATTTCTAATAAATTAAGGAGCACCTGAAGAGCACTGGGCATTAAATAATTTCACACAAAATTCTAAGCTTTTGATGATTATTTATTAAGTTTTGACTTCCATCAGCTCATTTGGAGGTAGGCTTATCATCAAGTCCAAATAATTACCAACAAATCACCTGTTTATTTTGTATACATAAAGGACTATAAAAGATTGCCTAACAGCTATTTCTTAACATATTATAGCACTATTTAATTAAATTTTAATGTTTATTCATGTTTTGAGTGAAAGTCATGATGTTTACTTTATGTAGGCTATTTCTTTTCTCTATCTCTACATAGTGTATTGGTCGGTCTCTGTGTGGGATACCAGTTGAATATACAAAGCTGTGTTCTAGAAAATGTACTTTTACAAAGAGGCTGCTGATTTGCTGGATGTGGAAGACCAATCATCCTTATCCTCAGCATGTTCCATCTTCCTGTCTCCTTCATGTAGCAGCATATCGTAACAGTCTTTGAACATGAGACTAGCAGCACAGAGCACACAATGAGGTCAGTGTCTCTGAGCCTGCTCTCTGGAAGTTGAAGCAAAGAGGCTTTCTCCTCTGCATTGTTTTTTATTATTCTCTTTATGTCACAGTTCATACAGATCTCGGTGTATAACACCTAAGCAGTAACTTTCTCAAATCGTTGATCCATTGCAGTTTCCTTCCAGAGTTTTGTAGCGCATTTTGATCCAGCTCTGGGATATCGTTCCTTGAAAATGATGAGAAGGCATTGCAACATTATCTCACTGACACACAGTTTTGTTTAGTTTCAATGTATCTTAAAATCCTGAGGTTTGATGAATTATTTAGCTGTTTCGGTGTTTCTTCCACTTCCTCTAAAGGAATACAGTTGTAATGGTTTGTTAATGTAAAGTGTTTTTTGACAGGACTGGTAGAGAAAACAAAATCTTTAGATTTCTCTCTATTGCCATCCAACGCTTATTCAACCAGTCATGGAATATTGAGATGAAATAGGGCAAGACTCAGTGAGGAGATAGTCGGTTCTTTAAAATAAGTATGATAATTCCCAGAAATACAAGCTGTATGTCATTCAGTTTGAACAATGACTTATTATACCGTCTGAGGCTTAATACACATTATAGGGAATTATATGAGATTACTAAGGTCAAGTCTTCAAGCTATGATGCAGTTACGGTTTTCCTCTAGTCACTTCTAATACTTCAAATAACAATAATACTAGCAAATATTTGGACATATATTACGCTTTTACAGACACCAAAAACACATACTAAGCTCAATATTTTATTCAAATTAATTAGCGTTTTGAATGAAGAGGAAAAGTGCAGAAAGTAGCCAATGTTTTGTAAAGGGATGAATGGTAGACAGCAAGTTGTAAGATGTTGACGTGCAGCACAGAAATAACGGGGTTGAGGTGAACAGAAGGAGAGGCACAAGGTTTTCACACTTTGCTTGGTAAGCAAGTTCTAGTTTCATACCGCATGTGATAGTATTTCCTTGGCAATAGGTTATTCGATTTCTATCCTATATACTTGCATAATGTTTTACATCCCACTAATGATGCAGTTATTGTGCATTTCCATTTCACAACAACACTGTGTATGGTCTTAGATTGTTGCTTCAGCGTATCAAAGATGTTCACAGTGGGTCATCTAAGGGTAGAGCAAACAGGTTTTTACTCTATCTTAAACAAACCATTGTATTGCAATGTGTACAGTATTTCCTTTTACTCAGAGCTCTATTTTACATGATTTGTTTGGAATCTAAGTGTATGCATTACAAAATAAATGTGCCCATGCTCTTGAATAGAATTACGAATCACATTGGATGGATACCAACTGGCCTACCTCCAGCTATAACCAAAAACAAACGGGAATCTTGGGTATTTATAACTTCATGATTTTGTGAATGTATTTCATTAAAATGTTGCTTTGACAGCACGATCTGTGTGCATTAAGTCAGGTATGTCCAAACAGTGCATCGATTCACCATACCTAGTGATGGTATCCCTGCCTGAATTTCAAGTAGAACTGATGATAAACCCTGGTGAACAGGTCCTCCTCTTATCCCTGCCTTCATGTGTAGGCCCCTCGCTAGCTGGCACCCCTGTCTTAGCTTCCCTTCACTTAATGCTGGCATTAAGGCGAGTTCCACACCAGAGACTGTGTCCTAGTTCGTTCACATTACTTCTTCTTTAAATGAATTGTTTATTTTCTTATTTGTTTTAAGTTATTGACACAGGTGGACCTTTGTTGTGTTCAGGTTACGCTATGAAGAACTGTGTATTCTGTTTAATGGCCTACCTTTTAAGATTTTACTAAAGAATTGAGTTTTTCTCTCTATATTACGGTTTAGCTTGTTTCGTTATTGGGTAAACTTAAATCTAAAATGTTGAATTTGCCATGTTTCATAATAAACTTGTAACAATCTTTGTAATTGCTTGTGTTTTTATTTTGTTTGTCACCATTACGTGCATTATGTATGTAATTTTAATGCAGTCCGTTTAAGGTTCTATGAATAATGTCCAACAAGTTGCATGTCTCAGGTCTAGCTATTTTCAGCTCAGGTCTTGCATCATTCAGTCACAAGGCTCTGAATTGTGTAAATACGTGGTATGGTAAACAGAGTCAGACACTCATAACAGGCAACCTACTATGGGGGAAAAAACACCTTTGGAAGCTACTACAACCATTGAAAAAACTAAACATCTCTCAGTCAGCCATGATCCAGCTTTATGCATCAATCTTAGAGTTCATACTTACCTCCTCCATCAACCTCTGGTCTGCCCACTGCAGGGATAAACTGAAGAAAGGCTCATAGGTAACATCCCCTGTCCATCAATGTCCTGAATGACTCCAGGGCAAGGAAGCTTGCCAGAAAGACTATCGGTGACCCCTCCCACTGGTCACCTTCTGATACACACTCTGAGTCAGTAGGCTGGCAGTAAAAGCCTGAAATATGAACAGGTTTTTCTGTGCTGTGTCCCTCTGCATGAGGCCACCAATTCCATTGAGATTAAGACAATACTCACCACATCAAGCCACCTCCAAACTAAATTATGTTATATGGTCATATCCTGTATGATCTAATATTCTCACTACCAATTTGTAAATAATTGTATATCCATAAATGTTTTCCACCACAAGAGGCACCATTGCACACATATAAAATTTGTTGTAATTACACAGATTACAGAAATATGCAGTTATGGTAATTGCCTTTAACCCAGTGAGAATGGTCTTAACAATTAAAGCATAGCTACATTTTGTGAAAACTCAGTTATATAAGAAATGTACTGAGAAAAAAAATAATAATTTGCATTGAATCTTGTGTTGTTACGTTTTTGCCGATTTAACAATATTCAAAAGCATACAAATTTACGCAATTTATAAACGAAATGTAAGACAAAAACCTCCAGTTGGTCAGCTGACCAGGAAGTTGCTGTTTCTTCACGACGCACAGGAAGTTGAATAATCAGCTGATACTGATACTGGTACTCACCTCCATTCTGCAAGCAAGAATAAGCAAGACCTAGCAAGAATAAAGCCTTGACCTCAACGTTTTCCCTTCAAAATAAAAGTAAATGTATGTGTAGTTGGAGGATATGGAGAAAACTATGTTACAAGGTACAAAGAAATGTGGACTGCCGGTTAAATGGTATGGGTACACACACAAAACCTTATTGACTATTTACGTTTGAAAATGAAATAAATACTTTCATTAAGTAAAAATGTATTGATAAATGTTCAAATGTTTTAATCTCTATCAGCCATATTCATCATGGACCTCGGTCACCCAAGCATGGACTAAGCAGACAGAGATGTTTCAGGAGCATCAATATATACAGATTGAAGAAAGCTGCTACCTCGGGTAATCAGTGTGTTAATTGTCTACCTAGTTGCCCTGTTCTACAATCTGTAGGCCCTAGCTAATCTTGTATTTTAACAAACATTATTTAATATATTAAATGTAATGCCTCCAGCATTTTTAAGAAGTATTGGGTCTCATACCAAGAGGCTATACAGTAAGCCATCAGACCTAAAAATGTACTCTGTTCTGACCACACCATGTTATATATTTTTGTACTGTTTTCTGTTGTTGTTGTTGCATTTCTATTTTAATAGTAATATAAATAAACAAAATGAATCTATTTTGTATCATTTTTAAAAAAAAAATCTCATTTGTATCAATGTTTGTAGTTAAACAGGAATGCAAGTTGGAATTTTTTGTCATAGACTAATAAAAGGTATAGACTGCATTGTTCAGGGGCCGAAATGTAAGCATTTTACTACCCCTGAAACAGCACCTGAATGCGACAAATAAACCTTTAGACGTTATTTTATAGAAACTATACTATACAGAACGAAACTCGTATTCTGAAAAATGCAAAGAAAAACATCCGTGACCCGGAAATACTTCGTTATTCTAGCCTGCTTCATAATGGTTTGATCAACGGTGGTGTTTTGATGGAAGTTGATGTTGTTTGTGGAGTGTTTTTATTCATTTCTCTTCAATTCACGATTAAGACAAGTCATACGAAAAAGGGAATTCGGTGGGCTATGGACTAATAGGGAGGTTATGACTAATAGCTAAGTGACACACCGTTTTAATTTAAATTCATAGCTAGATGCGTTGCTATTGAACCCTCGGGAAGAAAGAAAACAGCAACGTAACGTCAGTCAACGGTTCGAGACGTTCTTTGTTTATGTTGTGCCAGACCGAACTGCAGTATTTTGTTATTTCTTTTTGAATATCTTTTTATATTTATTTATAATTGTGCGTGTTTAATTACAATAACGTTACTAGATTTATAACCGGTGTTAGCAATATCTGACTAGCAATATCCCGTTATTAACGTTATTTACAAGTCGACAAAGTTGTTGTCAAGTAGCTGAGTTGTCCTCTGATCAAAAGCGAGGCAGCTTAGCACATCGTGAGGAGTGTGGAAATATTTCGAACTAGTTACTTTGTGTGTTGTGTGATCGTCATTTGCACATAGCTATCTCGGTCGGCTCAACCTGTTGGTAGAGCTACATGTCAGCCACTAGCCTGTAAGTCTCAGTTGACTCAGTGTACTAGCTAGCTAACTTACCAAGTTGATTGCCCAATTCCTTTATGTTTCTTGTCAGCAGGCATCACTGCAAAGTATGTTAACGGTAGTAACGTTGGTGTCATTGCTAGATTTTGTCCGTCTTCGTCTCTGAAAGGGTGTATTTTTTTCTATACTTTTCAGGTTTTCTATGCAAACTTGTATTGTTTGTCTTTGAATTAAGTATTCTTTATTGTGTTGTTAACTTTAATATTGTTCAGAAACCGTGCAATTGATAAAGAGTGATTAAGAAGATAAGGATTAGGCAGTCTAGTATTAAAGGAAGATCTAGTTCTGGCACAACAAGCAGAGAAGCTCATAGAATATCCTTCTCACTACTTGCCAATGCTGGATCTGGAAGTTGTTCCTGAGAGATCTTTAGGAAATGAACAATGGGAATTCGCATTAGGTAAGTGACTGTTGTGCATTCCATATACCTCAACTATTTTTACACCTAAGTTGTCTACTGGTGAATAACAACTAAAGCTATCTCTATTATCTTGCCCAACCTTTTTTCACAGGGATGCCATTGGCCCAGGCCATTTCCATATTACAGAAACACTGCCGCATTATCAAGAATGTCCAGGTTCTCTACAGTGAACAGGTAAGAGATGAGATGATGGCTCCTGTGTAGAACGATGAGGCAGCAGATAGCCCAATAGTTAGGAATATTGTAACTAAAAGCTTGCCCCTTCAAATCGCCCAAGCCTAAAATTTGAAAAATCTGTTGTTAAGCCCTTGAGCAAGGCACCCTAATTGCTCTTGTGAGTCGCTCTGGATAAAAACATTTCTGAATGATTTAAATGTGAAGTATGTTTCAAGTTTTCTTAAGATGCCCATGGTCTGTTTAAAACATCAAACACATAACAGTACAGAACACCAAAAGAAACGATGAATTGAGTAAATCATATATTAACAATAATATTTGCATGCCACATGTATATATTGTGTATGTTCTGTACATTTCATATTTTTTTATACATATTTTTCAATACCTAACTACTAGAGTAACTTTGTGGCAGGAAATATAGGGTGTTTGCTCTCACATCAATGTGACCTTTTCTTTATTGACAGTTCTTTCTTTTTGTGCTTCTAGACACCACTCAGTCATGACCTCATACTCAATTTGACTCAGGATGGAATTAAACTGCTGTTTGACGCCTGTAACCAGAGACTGAAGGTGAGGGAGACTTGCCCTGGGTGATCATGAGATGGTCATGAAGTTACAGTAAAACACTCTATGTTGACTAATCAAGTCTTGAATTACTGTCATGTTTAGGTGATTGAAGTATATGACTTGAGCAAAGTGAAATTGAAATACTGGTAAGTCATCTAGTTCCTTGCCTAAATACCATTGTGACTAGATCAGTGTTTTTTAATCCTGGTCCTTGGGACCCAAAGGGTGATGTTTCAAAGCGATGACACTTTGAGAACAATTTTTTTTTTGTAGTCCAGGATAATTACTGCTTTGCAGTCCAGGATAAAGACTGTTCTTGTCTTGCAGCGGAGTACATTTTAACACTCAGGCTATAGCACCGACCATTGAGCAGATTGACCAGTCGTTTGGCGCCACACACCCTGGAGGTAAACCATAAACCCTCCTCTCACTACTGGCTCCAGTCAGCAGATACAGCAGTCTGACTTGTAGTAAAACGCTGCAAGATGTTTATGGTTGACTCTGTTGTCCTCGTTCCCCAGTGTACAATGCTGCAGAGCAACTGTTCCACCTAAACTTCAGAGGACTCTCCTTCTCCTTCCAGCTTGACTCATGGAATGAAGCTCCCAAATATGAGGTGAGACTGTTAGCTTGACCCCCTCTATTGATTTCTAGTCGAGTTTTCGTTGGAACTGAAAATTTGAGCCGGTGGGGGGCAGGGGGCCCACCAAAGTCCGATTAACTGAATATCATTAATAAAAATTATTTATTTTTTCTTTGTTTATTTTTATAACAAATTTGAGGTAATACATTATTCTTCCCACCAAATCTCTTTACAATTCAGTTTCTACTAATATGTACACTATAGTAGGTCAGGCGACTAGCCTGTTGACTGTAGACCTAAATAAAAATTTGAGTATCATCATTACATTCTATAAACCTCCACTACCAACTCCCTTTAAATGTTTCTCTATTCCAACCTAACTGACCTTTAACTGCTGCTCTTCATACACAACATTCAGTTGTGTAAATTAGTGACAATAATTATAAGGCAATATGATGTCATTCTAAATAAAAACACTAATGATTTTGTTACAAAGTTGCTGTAGCTCAGCCTATACTGTAGGCAGCTACAGTTCAGAAATAATGAAAGTTAGATTTCTTGATAACTAATTTGATTAATATATTGAATTAACAATTAACAAAACCCTAAAATGTTGATTTATGGAGGGTAGCTGATTCTTACTGATTCTTACATACTTGATGTTTTCCATTAAGAATAGATGTATGAATTAGCATGTGGTTTGCCAGGTTGGCAGTCCCCCCCCCCCCACAGGAATTTAACTCAGTCAGAAACAAGAAACTAGTTAATAACTGTCATAGTACCCCACCTGCCCCAGCAGTTCAGAAGGCCCAAACCACAGAACCAGGCTGGTTGGGCACCGCTGGGTCTCGGCACCAATGTGTTTGGACTGAAATTTCGAACACAAACTCCTAGTGGGCTGTTTTCATCTGACTCATAAACAGTGTTTGACATTTGGCTTGCTGTTACGCTGTAAATGTTTTCCAGAAATTGCTCTTATTCTATCAACATTGGTTTCCCTCACCATTTTCTGTTGCAATAACTTCCCTGGTAATAGTAATAATAGTTTTGCCTTAGATTTTAAACGTATGTTTTCTGTTAGTAAGAATGAATCTATTTGTCCCATTTTGAGTCATTGGGAACGAACAAAGAAAAATACACATCGTCATTACCAATACAGCTGCTTGACGCATGAGTATTTGGTTGTGACACTGGAATTACAAAACCAATCAGCCCAAAATTGCTGTATGTATTTCTTCTTAAAGACATTGTTATAAACCTGACTGGAATTTTGAAGTTGTCTGCGTTGAATTTGAGCTGTTAAAAATAAAAATGCACACACCAGTCTACCTTCAGTTGTTTTGCTTTGACAGCCTAACTTTGCCCATGGCTTGGCCTCCCTGCAGATTCCCCATGGGGCCACTGTGAAACGGATGTACATCTACACTGGAAACAACCTGCAGGACACCAAGTAAGCACACCATGTTTTCACTAGTACCGCTAGAGTAATGCTGGATCAGGGCAAGTTAATGAGGACTCAGGACACAGGTGGAGGACAGAGTGGAAGTGGAGATACTGTGTGTTCGGTGAGCTTATTTACCATGCTGGAACAGGCTTTTGAACATTTGTAGGTTTATGTGACGCATGCTGGATTACAATGTGATAAGTATTTAGAGTTGTGGGGTCCTGGGTTGCAGGTCAACCTTGGATTTGTAATGACTCAGTGTTTGGTTCCCCAGGGCTCCCCTGATGCCCCTGGCCTGTTTCCTTGGCAACGTGTATGTGGAGTGTGTGGATGTGCTGAGGGATGGGGCCGGGCCACTTGGACTGAGACTCCGCCTCCTCACTGCAGGTACTTAGCATGGGGCCATCTCAGCCCACATGTCTCCTGAGGGAAACACCATCAGACGTGTGGAATTGAAGCTACATGTATTCAGGTTGATGTTGCTTTTAAGGATTCCCAAGTGTCTGCATCTGAAGAGACTTGGTGTGGATTTTCCTCCTGTAGTGCAATCTAAATCCTGATTGGACCAGACTAATTTTGTCTTCCTCCCTTTAATCCAGTAACTGGTCCAGCTGTGCTGCAATGGTCTGCAGGCACAGTGTTATGACAGTTGACCTCTGACCGGCCCTTTCCCTGGCGAGGCTGAGCTAAACTAATAACATCCAGGAGGGGCCTGGCCCACTATGTACTTTGTACACTACATCCTCTAGGAGATGGGGAGGGCACTCTGAAAATAAGCAAACCAGCTGAAAGTTTTCTTGGAATCCATTATGCATTGTTTAGATGTCTTCTTTGTTCTTGTTTTCTCTGTGGTTTGATATGTTATATACAGTCATTATGATGAAATGTCTGAGAGGAAGATGTGCTCCAGCAGCTTTGCAACATCAGATCATGTGAAGCTTGGATAAGAAGCGTCCTTGCTTCCTGTCGTCTTTAGGTTGTGGGCCAGGAGTGATGGCTGATGCCAAGGTGCGGGCTGTGGAGAGGAACATCTACTTTGGAGACTCCTGTCAGGATGTGCTGAGTGCTCTGGGCTCACCTCACAAGGTCTTCTACAAGTCTGAAGACAAGGTACAGCTCTGCTCTCCCTCCCTGGGCTGTACTCTGGTCTCAGTTCATAGACCCTGACTATGTTGATAAACAGGCTGTCTTTATGTTTGGGTTTTAGATGAAGATTCACTCTCCCTCGCCACACAAGCAGGTTCCGTCCAAATGCAATGACTACTTCTTCAACTACTTCACCCTGGGGGTGGTAGGTACTAGTAGGACACAGAGTAGGGGAGGCCTGGCCTTTCTTCTATTCACATTAACGCTTGCATCTTTCTGACTCATGTTCGTTTCTTTCCAGGACATACTCTTTGATTCTAGCACACACCTGGTGAAGAAGTTTGTCCTTCATACTAACTTCCCCGGCCATTACAATTTCAACATGTAAGCCGCTCTGCTTTAGTCAAGGCAGCTGCCTCCTCATTGAGCCTTGGCTCAAGTATTCTGTTTTTAGAAATATGTTTTCAGTACAGCCTGAAAATGTTGTTACTCTATTAGTTGCAAGGGTGCTGTGTTCCACACTCATTAACGTCTAGTGGTCTCTCAAATTTAGATATCACCGATGCGATTTCAAGATACCACTTGTTATCAAGAAAGGTAAAGAGTTTTCTCTGAACGTATATTTCCTGGTGTTTCTGGATCTCCTGGTGAGCTGTCATGTCTCGCTGTGTGTTTTTCAGAAGGGGCTGACCCCCAGGGGGAGGACTGTATCCTCACCACTTTCAGCAAGGTCAGAAATGTCCTCCCTGCTTTGTCTTGTTCAGTCATGAACTAGCTGAGTTTTTTTCCTACTTTACATGCTTAATAAAGAGGACTGCAAAACATTTAATGACACCGGTATCCGTGACTTCAGAAGATGTTTGTGTTGTCCTGACTGACTGGTTGAATGTCATAGTTATCTGTGACTTCAGAGGAGGGTAGTGTTTTCCTGACTGACTGTTGTTGTTTCTCTCAGTGGGATCAAATTCAGGAACTACTTGGACACCCCATGGAGAAGCCTGTTGTACTTCATAGGTAAGAAATGTGGAGATGTTCAGATGTACATTACTACTGTCTACTGACTGCTGGCTGGGCTTTTAAAAAAAAAAGATGTACAATTAATACAAGTCTTTTTTACAGGTCATCCTCAGCCAATAATACCAATCCCTTCGGCTCTACGTTCTGTTTTGGACTACAGCGAATGATCTTTGAGGTAAGAAAATATGGTGATGAGTTGTGATGATGATGATGATGATGATGGTATTGAAAAGTATTTGGCATAAGTTTTGACATAGCAGTCCATGTCACTGCATCAGAGTGCTGATGTGTCAGTACAGACTGGGTGTGAGCCCAGGCTTGGCCACAGCTAAGCCAGAAGTCCCATATGGGTGTTGCTCAGCACAGTCTAGAGAGGGAGGTCTGGTGGGGGTTTTCTTGTCTCATCATACTCTAACGTCTGCTTGTGATGGGTTGGGCACTGGCAAGCTGACTGTTGTTAATCAAAGTAACGTTTTCAGACCTGTTGGTGAAGTGAGCAGTGTGATAAGAAATGTTTTGGTGGGCACATGTCCCGATATACGACTCTCCCGAGCCAATTGGGAGTTGCTGCGAAAGCTATTAATTGGATGTCACAAAATTGTGAGAAAAGTAAATCTGAAGTACAAAGTCCTGTGTGTAAAGCGGAATGTTCTCTAACTTGTCCCGGCAGGTCATGCAGAACAACCACATAGCTTCAGTGACTCTGTACGGCGCTCCCAGACCCAGCAGCCGGGCCCGAGCCGAGGCCGGCACCCACTGAACAGCGCCCCACTGCCACCCCGACTCGGGCCACCGCCCCGCCCCAGGCCGAGGCCGGTCTCTCTCCTCTCCAGTCCGCTCCACAGCAGCACTGGAACGATCAGCGCAGCGTCCCTCGGTCTCGCCCACTGCCATGTTCACACCAGAGAGGCCTGCTGGGAGCTTCCCCTGGACCCATCTCCCCGTACGACAGGCGCCTAACCCCGCCTACGTGGTCTCCTGCCCCCTCTGCCTCGCCCCACCCACGTGATCTCCTGCCGCCTTCTGCCTCGCCCCGCCCACGTGGTCTCCTGCCCCCTTCTGCCTCGCCCCGCCCACGTGGTCTCCTGCCCCCTTCTGCCTCGCCCCGCCCACGTGGTCTCCTGCCCCCTCTGCCTCACCCCACCCACGTGGTCTCCTGCCCCCTCTGCCTCACCCCACCCACGTGGTCTTCATCAGCAGAACACTCATTAGACGTCGTCAGACGTGCTGGCGGTGTTTTACCAGTGCACATTTGTATGCTGGTGTGGCGAACACGGTCGCCTACTTACACAAACAAGCACCCGCGCGCATGCTGCAGTTTCTAAATTGACATTTGAATACTTGCTTGACATACACACGTGCATAGGAGAGCCTGACATGCACACACACCAAAAGCATTGGAATCCCTTCACCACTATATGTAAATGTTGGCGATGAGAACACGCGCATATGGATGCAGGCCCATCTCGTATCTGCCGCACTAACACTTAAATCATTTCATACGAAGGAACGAACATGCATGTACATAGGCACCAAAATAACTGCATGGGAATAGAGGTTGTTGCTAAGGGGAGAGTGGTGAAAGATTACAAGCACAAATTGGCCTCCATGTGGAGGGTCCTGCTTTGCATGCGGTCAGGGTTACCGTCTAGGCACATGAACACACGCACACACACGCGCTAGGACCAAGTCCATAGAATAAACCACCTCCTGTTGCAAGGCGGTAAAGCATTCATCGCATTCGTAGTTTAAGTTTGTTTTGTGTTTTTGCAAGGAAAGAAAGAAACATTGGTTTTAACATTTGCACTAAGATATACCCGTTTACTTGAGATTGTCTCCCCTCCACAGAGATTTTATTTCCATTAGTGATGACTGAGGAAAGGCTCCAGGTCTTCCTTCACCTGATTGACTTGAGAGAAAAGCCATGCATCCTTCCGTTCTCATGCACACTATCCCCTCTATTGTCCATCTCTATAGCTGGCCTTTACATCACGTCAGGTCTCTCGATTCCTCCCCCTTCTCCACACCCAACTGCTTTCCCTGCACCTCCTTTCCACAACAGATATCTAAGTGAATCTAGCTAAATCCCTCGGATTTACTGAATCTTTGCTGTCATTTCGTAATCCGTTGTATTCTGTTAAATTGCCAAAATGTTAGCCAAAGATGTTTTAGCATGTTTTTAAGTTATCCAGACATTTTAGTATTTTGTCAACACTTAAGCTAAGCTCTTGCCCAGAAATGCAGAGACATTCCCTCCTTAAACATTGTGTTACCCCAGGCCCCTGAACCATAATCTCAATCTCTACAAAGTACTTCTTAAGTATATCATCTTTATTATTGCTTTGTGCTTTTAATGCAACTCTTTTATCAATCTGTTTTTAGTAAGAGGTCTCCTGTCTGTTGCAGGTAGATTGGGGTCTATGTGCAGCAGCAGTCTCTTCCGGTGATCGGTGTTTGTACAGATTTGTAAATAGTGTGCTCTTTTCTTTTGTCTTGTCATTCTAATGGTACAATATGGGGTCTGGATTGTTTTAAAGTCCAAGCAGACACTAGGTGGGATACTGTTTGATGTCTCTTCCCCAAGCGGAGACGACCCTGGCTGGCGCTCCTACGACCTGCTCCTGGAGGGTTCATTCATCTGTTTAGCTCAGCTTTAACCACTATTAGTACTAGAGACAGATGCTGAATATAGGATAAAGGATAAAGCAGAGACAAAGACAGGTTATTGTTGGATAGGGAAGGAATCCCTGTACAGACTATAATGTTCAGAACCCTCCAATGTGTGTGTGGTCAGTACCGTTCTAGTGGGTTGATAATGTACCAATGCTAGATCATAGATGTATCACGTTGCTATGCCGAGGCTCTTCAGTGTGTCCTCTCATCTGGTGTAACGGCTCCAATGAGCCTAACCCTCCAGGCTTCAGCTTAGTAGCGTGTAATGCAGGCTTGTTACATGGGCATTGTTCATTCTGTTACCTTGACTTTTTTCCCCCCGAGTTACGATGATGTTGGAGGAAAAAAAAAAAAAAGGCCTGTACTGTTGCTAACGTTGTTTTAATTTAATCCCTTTCTTTGTGCGAGTTCTATAAAAACAAAGGAAGAAAAGGCTAAAGAGCTTGTTAATGTTGTGCCTCATCTCCCACCGAGCCGGTCTTCTCAATGTAAATGAAACTATTGAACTGCATTGTGTAGCATGAAAAGCTAACATGATCGACTCCTTGTTATTCATAGTCCGTCATTGTCCTCTTTAATAGAGACTTGATGTACAGTAGAGGTCCGAACTCACTCATGAAGGGCTATTCTGATCACTTAAACCCTGGCAAGATTTGGGAAAATTGCACAATACAAAATAGTACATAGTTTAGATGTGTTCTGGTTGCTGAACACAGAAACGTGTCTATCATTCTGAACATCTCACAGCAAGACGATGGTTTGACCAGCAGTATGGCCACCTCCGTCTGCCTGCCCTTCATGACCTGAGATTGACACCCACTGGTTGTGTTGGATGCAGTTTAACACAGTGCACACCCAGCCCATGAGAGGTTAGCTGTTGATGATTTCAACTTGCTGTAAGTGAGTGTGCATTTATGAGCGAGCAAACAAAGGCAACGCAACCAATGTTGTGTCGAGGTTTCTGGAATGTTACTGCTGACAGTAAGTAGCTAGTGTGCTGGGCTGTGCTTGCCCAATCTCAGGTGGACATATCAGATTTTTTTATGCCAAGAGCAAGTGAATGATTCATTTTCATAAGTTGGTTTTGGCTGTTATATTTACTCTGAGTTGATGAATGAATGATTGTCCGTAGGATTGTGTGTAATTACAAAATGGACAACTTCAGATCTGTGTAATACTTATATTAATGCTATGTATTTTCTCCCTTTAATGTTTCATCCCCTTCCCCCAAAATAATTATTTTGGGGTGGATTCAGTACATTTAACCCATTTCTGGAAATGGGAGTTCTCCTTAATTAAACTTGTGAATCAAATTAATTGGAATGTGCTGTTTTATATTTTGGATACCCTTCTGTACAAGTAAGAACATTT
Organism: Esox masquinongy; assembly: GCA_016801175.1. Classification (NCBI taxonomy): domain Eukaryota; kingdom Metazoa; phylum Chordata; class Actinopteri; order Esociformes; family Esocidae; genus Esox; species Esox masquinongy. Next base: position 88,986 of record JACXGI010000291.1, read on the forward strand.
AGATGAACATTATCAAGCATGTCACAAAAAGCAATAACCACAACTCCACAAAGAATTAGAACGGTCTGCTTGAAGCACAATGCTTCCGACTGAAACCATGTGACTATGCTGGGATAAGTGGAAATGAGCTCCTCATTCAATCTACTGAAACTCAACATTTATAATTTTATAAAACTGCTCATTCAGAATTTTGTTCATTTAAAAAAGAGCCTGTGATCGTGTACCAAAAGGATAATATGAAATAATGGATGTAATAAATATGACAAGAAATGTATTGAGCTGCAATTTTGTTTTCTTTTTAAATAAAAAAGAAAAGGAATACACACACATTTGTTTCCACCAGGGACATTTTCAGTGTTAACTGATTGCTTTACATTTTGGGATCAACAGAATGTAGTCCTCTTACAGCATTTGCACTAATGTTGGAAGTATTGGTAAACATACAGTACATGTAAAAACAACACATGAAACAGCATGTATGGATTCTGATTATCAGAAATATTATAAATGAAAGCACACCATCCACCCAACATAATTGGTCAAGGTTTACTCCAGGCCCATTTTGTACCTGGTGCAAATATGTCATTTGTCCTGATCTTAACCACATTCTGACATTTAGGTAAAAATTGGGCTTCTCATCTTTGGTTTTTCATTGGTGATTGTCATCTTCAGTGTCATTAATTGTGAGCTACAAAGTACTGTGCACATAACATTCATTAAGGGTAAATTGTTTCTTTGTGCAACAAAGTTTGTACCTCTTCTAAAAGCTTCTAGGTCAGTTCTCCCAGGGTGTGCAACTAACAATATAGACTTCCTGCCACAGCTACATTTGAAGTATAGAGCATGCCTATTCTCATTTACTTTCAAGTCTATGTCATTATGTAATCACACACAAACAGTGATCATAATCACTGAACGCTACTGCACTAAATGTAGCAAGGTTATACATAACTACCACATTAAATTTACCAAATAGTTTAACATCCAAGATTTTTACAAAGAAATGTTTAGGAAACCAGATTTTTCTCTTCGGAAAAAACAAACAATTTCCATGGCTGTAAACTTTAAAGCAAAAGATACTGTATTACCTAAATAAAACTAGAAAAAACATTCAATCACAGCTTCCTTATCCCAATGGCTCTTTGACAGTGTAGACCCTTTGAATAAGATAACACAAAACCCTTAATGCTTTAGAAACACGTTATCCACGTAATCCTGTTTCACTGTAGTCTCTGAGTCCTTTTGCCCTGTTGTCCCAAACACCTTGGCCCCCCACTTGAAGGGCCACGGGGTGGGGGCCAGTTTACTGTGACAGCTCAGCTGGGGGTCATGCAGGAGGTTCCACATGAGCCAGATCTGTGGCACTGTCAGGCTGTGCACCACCATCAGTTCCCGGTAGAAACAAGGGTCAAACACCTGGAGGTGGGGCGCGGCGGAGGGGCGCTCAATGCCAAATGTCCGAAATCCCTCGTGGCGTGACGGTATTACTCCAATTCTCTGTAGGCACATGCCTAAGAACACGTCGTCGATGGGAAATAGTTCCACTTGCCGGCAGGCGCCACTCAGCCGCCTGGCAGTGAGACCAGACATCACAAAGCCCCCCCCTCCGGCATATGACGGATACATAGTCTGGCCATACACAAACTCTGGCACGAAGTATTTGCTGCTGCGCCGGCGGATGGGACGGGCGTGGTGGATGATGTCACCCACAAACAGGTCCTTATTGAACTTCCGACCCTTCAGCATCTCCAAAATGTTGTCTACGTTCACGTAAACATCCCCATCCCCTTTAAAGATGAACTGGACGTTGGAGCAGCTGTCATTCACCCACTGGAGGAAGTGGGTCTCTTTAAGGGTCAAATTGAAAAAGGTGTCGTCAAAGTCCCATAAGAGAATGTCCCCGAAGGTGTGGCTCTCATAGGCAAGGAGCCGGTCCCACAAAGGCAGGGCTGTCTTGTTCCTAGGTACCCCAAGGAGGAATACAGTCTTCACTGTCTTTCCATCCTGAAACACACCCTCTCTTCCCCAGGTGTGTCGTACTACCTGCCTTCTTTCAAAGTCTGCTGCTATTGACTTGATAGCAATGAGCATGTAAAGCGCGCCTGAACACTTCCCTGGCTGGTCCAGCAGTAGTTTGAAGTCTCGACTGTCCTTATTTCTCAAATAAGCCTCAAAGTCAAAAGGTGGTTGTGTGGGTAAAACAGGAGCAGCATTTGTTGGGGCCATCTTCTTTGTGCCCTCGTTTTTCTTTGACTTGGATTTCAATTTGGTCTTGGTCTGAGGTTTGGATTTCAACTGAAGCTTGGACCTGGGGTGGGTCTGGGGCTTGGAACGGGACTGTGGCTCAGACTGGCACTTTGTCTTCACTGAGGGCATAGCGGAGAGACGTTTAGTTTCATCGCTCTCAAGTGCAGTCCCGAGAAGAGCGCGGGAGCTTGTGGAGCCCTGCTCCAAATGCAAGGAGTTTCTGGTGGGAGCGATGCTTTGGTGGGCATACAGCAGCAGACAGAGGAGTCCAAGCAGGAACAGGGTGCACAGAACATCTCCTTTTATATGGATTCTCCTCATTGTTGCCCACTAAACAAAATGATTTGTCTCTAAGATCTAAAAAGGCAGATTTAATTAACCACACCTTTGTCAAGGATCTTTCTTTTTCTTCACTTTATTATTTATACCTGGTTGATTATTGGCTCAATATGAAAACAGGGAACAGTTAGGGCCCTGGGTTCCTGTAGGATAATTCTCTGTAACCCAACCCAATGCAGTATTGATATTTCTCCTCCAGTATCTTAGGCAGGTTTTCCATTTAGTCCATGACACTCCCATTCCATTTCTTCAGCAGCATGTGACCCTAAATATGAAGATAAATCTAATGAACATGACATTGTAAACATGCAAGGAAACAAACACAAATATTAGACCAAAGTGCATTTTACATTTATTTATATTGATTATTAGAGTTGCTTGCCAAATTCCTATTCATACATTATCTGAGGCTTCATAGCATCTGCAGAAGCAACCCTTCAAATAAATTCAAATAAAAGTTTACAGCGACAATGCAGAAGGCAACGATAAAGATGGTAAGACATCTTGTCCATGTTTCCATATCGTAGCTTCTGGTTCCATATCTAAGCGGGTGTTGGTATAATTAATTGGTTGAACACTTCTGATGATGGTTGGCTCTGATCAAATGACCAACCTGGTCATCATGAGGGATCAGACAACTTGGAAGTCCTAGCCATTTGACTACAAAGCATTTGACTAGTTCTCTCACTTATATCCTCTAACCATCTCTACGGATGTAACTAATCAATGTTCTTTCAGCAGACATACCACCTCAAAGGAACAGAAAATCTCCCAGTAGTTCACAGATATATACCAAGTGTCTAGTAAAATTTAAATCACCGACCAATGGCGAAAGATTTTGAGCTATACAGACGATTTTTAAATAGACAAGCAAAGCTGTCATGTCACATTAAAAAGAGTTACTAAAACGTTACCATCTTTATCTTCTTCATGAATGTCTGGTTATCCTATAACTAAAACGAATCCTTTTCATTCTTCAAAACTGACATACTGTACTGTACATGCGTTGAACCAAAGCGCTGATTGAAATAAACCGTGTACCACGTAAAAAAGAAAAAAGCCTAACATGACGCATGATAATTCACAAAGTCTTTTGCATATGCATATCCCAGAGCGCCTTATATTGAATCACAACATTTGTATTTTATTCAGTGGTCTATGTGTATACAAAGTATTATGCCCACCAGTTATACTTACCACGAGAGACTGAAGTTGTAAAAGCAATTTGTCCACTTCCAAACCCGAGAACTTTTGGTTCCTTAATGAAATGTCTCTGACACAAGGCAAACTGTAGTCACCCAAAAACGAACTTTAACATTGAGAAAAATACATGAAATGAATACATACTTGGTGTATGGAGGCTCAATAAAGAAGAGTTAACTTTATAAGAAAAGCGCAAAATTGGCAAGACATTGTTCGCTCTGGTGTTCTTTTCCCTGGCCACGTGACATGTGGGAGTCGCTCGTCCAGCCGTGCGCCAGATGCCAGCACAGCAACTGGAAACAGCCTCTCCAAGAATATGAAGTAAGGGGAAAGTGGGGAGTAAGGGGGTGCATAATAATGAAGTAGAACACTTATTTTTTTGGTCAGACACTTGTGGTACTTTACAGTGATTGATATCAATGTAATACGCATGTACTTCCAGACTAGTGGTAAAGGGGCAGTTCGTGTGAGGTCTCATCAAAAATATCACGAATTGCAAGCATTCTATAGGATTGTTCTATCCTATTAAACTCCTGTGGAAAGACAAAAATGACTAGGGGTGGTAGTGATTTTGGGGAAAGGGGGTGGCTGTGAAAATAATTCCACAGCCTTCCCCTGTATTATTTTAACTGAAACATAATGATTACAACCACAAATAACAGCTGTTTATATAAACGTATATACAAGTATATACAAGTAGATAGGAAAATGTGGGAAGGATGGAAGAAGTCACAAAGTAAAACCTGAAAACAAAACACTACCCTCCTCTGAGCCCAATACATTTTTCAAATATCTTTGCCCAAAGGAAATACGGGTATAGTTGAAAACCCATTTTGGACCAACCTTCTTGTCCCAGTATACCCAGAAATGTCCCTGAAAATGCTTTAATTAAAAGGGGCATTATGTAAATTTTTGCAATGTAATATAAGAAAATGTCCACAATATATCTGCAGTGGAATATTTACAGAGAAATTAATATTTTGGGTGCATACAAATCCCTGAAAATGAAGAATTTCACACCTGCTTATATGGTCAAATGGGAAAGTGGCAATCACCCTCTATTCCATCAGCGTCTTCAAATCACATCATCTCCCCTCAAATGAGCAATGGCAGACAGGGCTAGCAAAATCCCTCAGTAATTTCCTGTTTGCTAAAAATCTACACATTTTAATGTTTAAAAATTATTTGCTTATTTATTCTTATTCTTCAGGAGGTTAGGGAGTGGGGATGATTAAGGTACCTCATAAACATTTGATAAAATGTGTTGTTTGCAATGTATATTGTAACTGAAAAATCTACGCATTATTATCCATTTCTGTTCGAGAAAAAAAAAGCACTAAATAGTTTTGGGAATCATAGTGCAATTAAAACAACTTAACATGTTAACAACTGTAACATGTTTCAAATATTTACAATTATAGTTTTTGTAAGCTTTTTGACCAAAAGTCAAAGTAAAACTTGCACAGTGGAGGGGGGTGTTGGTTTGAATGTGTTGATCCTGTAATTCAGCTAACTTCCATAAGGTGAGCAAATTAGGAATGGATATTCTTTTTGACAGCACTATGCTCTCAGACATCAAATGAAAATACTAAAAGAAAAAACAAAAACAGACCCACATCAAACAATTTAATGAAGTTACATTTTCTGCAAATAATTTAGGTCCTTGTCTATTTACAATCTACAAAGAGTAAACAAGTACCACATTGAACTGCTGAATCCTTTAGTGTTGTTTTGGCTACAAAACCACATTTACAATTTGATAGTTACTCCAAACTACTACTCTAAAACATCACTGCTGCCCAATGGCTTTTCATCTGGCCTTGCCCCTAGAGAACTATACTTCCTTTACAATTATGCTCTAAATCAGTGATCTATTATGTTTTTCTGAACCATGATTCTGACAATGTACAAATTTAGTAGCTTAGGCAGATTTACAGCAGGGAAGTCAGCTAAACTTAATACATCTTTACTTTTTTTAAATTGATCCATTAAAATAACATCAAATTGATTAGAAATACAGAGTAGACATTGTTAATGTTGAAAATGACTACTGTAGCTGGAAAAGGCTGATTTTCAGTGGATTATCTACATAGGCATACAGAGGCCCAAGTTAATCATTTTAAATGGCTAATTGACAATTAGAAAACCCTTTTGCGATTATGCTGGCACAGCAGAAAACTGTTGTGCTGATTAAAGAAGCAATAAAGCTGGCCTTCTTTAAACTAGTTGAGTGTGTGGAACATCAGCAATTGTAGGTTCGATTACAGAAACAAAGAACTTTCTTCTGAAACTCATCAGTTTATTCTTGTTCTGAGAAATGAAGGCTATTCCATGCGAGAAATTGCAAAGAAACTGACAATCTCATACAACACTGTGTACTACTCCCTTCACAGAACAGCACAAACTGGTTCTAACCAGAATAGAAAGAGTGTGAGGCCCCAGTGCACAACTAAGCAAGAGGACAAATACATTTTAAGAAATGTTTAAGAAACAGACACCTTACAGATCCTCAACTGGCAGCTTCATTAAATAGTACCTGTAAAACACCAGTCTCAATGCCAACAGTGAAGAGGCAACATCAGGATGCTATTTATTGTTTCTTTAATCAGCACAAAAGTTTGCAATTATGCTAACATAATTGCAAAAGGGTTTTCTAATGATCAATTAGCCTTTTAAAATGATAAACTTGGATTAGCAAACACAACGTGCCATTGGAACACAGGACTGATGGTTGCTGATAATGAGCCCTGTATACCTGTGTAGATATTCCATTTAAAGTTTCCAGCTACAATAGTCATTTACAGCATTAGAAATGTCTACACATTACATTAATTTGATGTTATTTTAATGGACAAAAAAATGAAATTTCTTTAAAAAACAAGGAAATTTCTAGGTGACCCCAAACTTTTGTTCAGTAGTCTGCATATAGGCTATATACTAGAAACCAAGGTGCCTTATTGCCATTACAAACCTGTTACCAAGACAATCAGTAAAAAGTGATGTTTTGTCATGTCTGTGGTATATCATTCAGGGCTCTAACACTTGGTTTATGATGGCCTTCATAAAACGGGTGGTTACAGCCCGGAATACTGATCAACTGAAAGTTCTGGTATACCATCAGTATGACAAATTAAAATAAATACCAGGAATACATATATTGTATACATACATTTATCTTATTCAATTACTGATTTTTTTCTTTTATACCTTTATAAGGTTTAAATATATAATATTAATTGCCTGAGAAGGGTTGATTTTGTTTGGATTGACAAGCATTACATAGGAGTCATTGGTTACTATGACGTGACAGACTGCTGACCTGGAACAGTCAATACGGACCGTGAGCCCCTAACATCCAGAGGGTCGTTTTCTGAGTAACTCATATCTACATAAAATGAGTGATGGTTTTCTAAGTAACTCATATCTACATAAAATGAGTGATGGTTGACAAATTATCCTGTATGAAGTGTATGAAGCCTATCTATGTATCTCACTTTGATAAACCTCCTGATGTCCTCTAAAACTGACATCAATTAAACACATGCAGGGGCAATTTGATCAGTTGCAGAGGTAACGTCAGAACTAGGCAAGCAGGACCACTGCAAAGGAGATCCGCCAATTATCAGGGATCCTCTCTGGTCATATATCCTTCAATCATCAGTCAGCATCGCTACGCAGATGAAGGGGATGCCCTGAGCACCAAGCCTTATTCCTTGGTTAAGGAACTGGAGATCCAAAGCCATTTAGAAGAAAGGGATGGCCCTTCGTATGGCCAGCATCACTGCAGACATAAGAGACACTTACAGAGGCATCCTCCCTACAGACATGAGCTGAGTGACCTCATTTTTCCTACCTTCCACAGGGTAAATATGTTGTACATCTTGCAGTGATGACCAGCACCAAACTGCACCAAGCCACACCACCACAACGCCAACTGTCACCACCACAACGCCAACTGTCACAGCCTGAGCCCACTGCTGCAAACACCACACCCAACAAAGGAGACCGGTAAAGCTTGGTAAATATATATATATCCTACAGAGATTTTTTGAATTTACATTTTATTTGGCTTCATATACACTGCTATTATCTTATTTCTCAGATTGTCTGAGATCCAACCCTTAATAGACGGGTTGATGAAAACAAGCCCAAGACTGCTGAAATAGGCCATTCACTCAAATGCCAGCCAATTCAAAATAGTAGATGACTAGTCTGTGAGAATGTTCCAGATCATTTTGAAAATGTGCTGATGCGTTTTACAGAACAAGCCTGTGCCACCTCCTCCCCTGATTGGGGATGAAGGGACATCAGCTGAACGCCATTGAATATTGTTTTAAGAGTCAAGACTACACAAGGTATCATATTTCTCTGGCCTCAACACAGGTGTTGCAGACCAGAGCAGTTGCGAGACACACAGGTGCTCTCTCTATAACCTCCTGCTAACATCTTACTGACCAACGGGTCTAGAGGGTACATCCCCAATATAAGCAGAAGGGGAAACCACACCATCTCCAAGCCAGGTGCCTAGCCTGCTCCCTCACACTTCTGGCTCACACTGATGTACGATTCTGGAACATTTTTCCAAATTGTGGATATATAGATATATGAGCACATGTCAAAGCAATGTGTACATGACGGGGTGAAATATGCTCCAGTCTTATTTTAAACGCTGCAAAAAAAATCCATAATTCCTCATTTACAGGCTCATTGCTATATTACACATTCTGTGCAGAAAGTGTATTATACATACATACCACAGGTGATATTTCAAATTCTATATAACTATTTGCACCCCGCCCATCAATATTTGTTTTTCCTGTATTGGCTCCTGGCTTTCCTGGCCTTGTGTTTCTGGGATTCCCATTCCTTGGTAATCACAGCAGGTCCCATCAGGAAGAAGCTGTACCTGCTCTCATGATCTTAAACAGGGCGTTGACATTGTTGTTTTTGATAGCGTCACGGCAGGCTGTGATAACCTGATTCTTTGGTTTCCCCACTAAAAGAGATAAAAAGTAAGCAAAATCGTCAAAAACACCTAGATGAAGCCCTCACTGTTCACCCAGTCAACCACTACTCACCTCTCAGTCTCCCTGCCCTCTGAATGGCCTGGTTGACAGACTTAAGGCAGGCAAGGAGAGCATTGTGATTGTTGGACCGGATCTTGTACTCATTGATCAAGTCTCTGTTCAGATCGTAGAGCTCAATGTAGCGCTTCTTCATGTTCTTCCTGTCAGGCAGACAGAGGACAGGATGAAACAGGTGGTTATCATCTTATCAGAGCCATGCAGAGGAGTCCTGCAGTCAAGACGGATGCGTTTGGTCCGGGGTCACTCACATGTCGCCCATTAGCCGTGCGTCCTCTGCCTGTACCAGCATGTTACGGATGTGATTGGAATGATCAGCAATGGCCGCCGTCAGCTTTTGGTGAACGGAGTGATACTCATCCACCTGTTTAAGTGAATGACAGCACAAATATGTTAGGCCTACTACATATTGGAACATGGTATTGATTGGGAGGTGGATCACGAGATTCATGATGAAGGTGGGGACAGGTATGTTCACCTCAGTCAGGGTGGTTCGCAGCTCCCCGAAGTACGTGGGGAAGTCTGCCTCCGCCTGTAGGTCCTCTATGGCCAGGAAAGAGGCCAGCGATTGGACTAGGTCCCCTGCCAGGTCTATGTCGTCCGTATTTAGGATGATCTGGTTGGAGGGCAAAGAACGAGTGAACGAGACCCTTTTCAAAATGCTAGAGATATTCCGCGCGCAGAGATGCGTGTCAGGACATGTAGCCCCACCTCTCCACTGGTGCTCAGCATGCTTATGTTAAGTAGTCCCCCTCCACGCAAAGAGGTGAACGTCACGTCTGGCGTATCAATGCCCTCCGGTAGAAGGAAGTTCTGGTTTAGCCACATGACCACCTAAACACAGAACACAGCCGCAGTGACAGTATAAACTAGGGGGCCAGACAGAGTCTTAAAGAGTCTGAGTTAGGGACCAACAGAGATACTGAGAGTCAATGTGCTTACTCTCTGTGGCCTGTCATTGATCGTAAAGGTCACTTTCCCGGTAGGTTGGGGAGCCTCAGGATCAACATGGAGGTCATACATGGAGAAGCGAGGCAGCTGACGCGTGATCTCAAAGACATGGAATTGTGTGCTGCAGGGAAAGGAAGAAAAACAATAGACGTTCACATTTCTAAATAACCAATTCATTTTCTGATATTTAACCGATCTAAAGTAGTGCCGTTGTTCAAAAATCAACGCTGAGGATTCGGCTATGTCTCTGTAATATTTGAAACGCGGGCACCTGCTCTTGCCACCAACAAAAGCTTTGACATGTAGGTCCACTGGGATATCTTTAGGAGGAATGATGGGAACACGGACACAGCCAGACAGATTCTGGCTACTGGGGTGGACCACATGACTTTCACCCTCAAAAATCCCCTCAGCAAAAATCAGCACAGCTCGAATGATGGTCTCTGTAAGTAGAAAGCCAAGAGGTCAGTACTAGGGTTAAACAGGGGCACCAGGATACAGAGATTCACCAGGATTTACCCCGTAAACTCACTCCCTTTTCCCAGAATCCAGTAAAATTGAATAAGTCATTTATATAAATATAAAATGACATAAAATGGAACTTTTATGTCAACTGTTGAATATATGCAAATCTAGGTCAAAATATGTATTACCTATCGCCATTTCTGCATGATCGTTAATCAGTGCTCTGAGCTGTGTCGAGGACCACGTTTATCAGGTTGCCATAAATTCAATGCATTGTTTGCACTGAAACTACAGGTGAATTAAAAATGTACTAATACAGTAACGACATTGGATCAAGTTTTTGAGTTAGTTACTGGTATAACTAGTTGAATTTATGAATTCCAGAAATGTAATCAGAGTGTGTCAAAGCTTTATAAAAAGGATAAGCTTTATAAAAAGCACATAATGCAAAACACGCAAGCAAAAAATTTAATGCACAGCCAGTTCCACAAATTGATTGCTCCGTCAATCAGCACAACTTGACCCCTAAAAAACCATGCAAGTGCAGAAGGGTGTTTTTGGCTATTTATTACAGTTTATCAAGCCCGATAGCTCAGGTTTGTGTAACCAGAAGGCCCACATTTATTTTACTACATGCTGTAACATAAACAAACACCTAACAAGACCTTAAGAGATGATCACTGACTTGAATAGGAATATCATTGATTTCTTCACATTATCTAATTTAAAAAATTAAGAATTAAAATAGCTTACTGATAATGACAACCTTTGGGTTTAGATAAGGGTACTGATAAACTGATAAATCCACAACACTGTTCATGGTTTTAAATCTCTACTAGCTGTGTTAATAATGGACAATCAGAAAATACCCTTTCTGTAAATCACTAGTCTAGACTAGTCTACATAACCGAAAAACAGTGGTGACTTTGTCAAAGCTTTAAGTTGATTACAGGATGCTTCTAAACCGCACTTTTGGTTTGAATGGGAATATCGGGAAGCCCTGTGATTTCTTAAAATTTTAGGAAAGCACACTAGGTCGATTTAAAGGAAAATATTAAACTGTAGTCAGTAGCCAACTCACTCAGGTGCCACAGTAAGCCACAAGAGCCTGCACACTCTGGAGCAAGACGTTGAGTGTCACAGGGTTCAGTGTGGGTCGGGCTGAGCTTTAGTCAGCAAGTTGAGTTTATGGTTGATTTGAGGCGTGTGGAAATGAGCTGCTTGCTGGGCTTCGATGACAGTATGTGAGCGTGTCAGTGGCCTGTGTGGAGAGTGTCCGTGTAGCGTGCTCACCGTTGGGGGTGGAGATGCTGAGCTCTATGTGGGCTTTCTGAGACTCTGTGGCAGCCCTGACAGAGAGGGCAGTCTGGAGCTGGGTATTGGCTGGTATTACTCCCATCTGGGCATCCCCCTCTGAGGTACCTGGGACAGCCTGCTGCAGAGACACCAGTCACACAATCCTATACAGTAAGTCACCAACACTCAGAATGGGGGAATCGGCATGCTGTTCTCAGAGTACACTTACTAAAATTAGTTAAGTCATTGAGAGGTTCAGTGCATTTCTATGAATGGGAACATGTTTTGGGGCAAAGATTTATTCTTATAGTGGATGCTATGAGGGTAAGTTTGTCAGTGTCTGTTCTTAGAAACCTTGGCATTCTCTTCATAGTTGCGTAGCTCCAGTAGCAGATTCTGCCTTCGCTGGCTTAGCTCTCGGATGAGATCCTGCTCAACACTGGAGTCCATCAGGTTTCCCTTCATCTCCTTACTGGCAGGAAGGTACCCACGAACTGACAACCAGCAAAAAACACACTGGATGTCAACGCTGACAGACGGCGCTTATTCTGAGAAAATACACCCAAGTAAAGCTGGTCTAAAACAGTGTCCTTGTGTCTTCACCTTCTCCCTCCACAGAGGTACAGATGAGCTGGATCTGTCCATCCATGCGATAGTCCCCCTCCACTACCCCAGCCACAGAGGATGAGAAGTTGTCTTTGAAGATGACCTCACCTGTTCGATCACTGCGTGCATCAATCTATAAATGAAGACCAAATCACGAGTTCCACCAGCCCGTACCCTTGGAAGAAGTTTCCAACCAGACCCAGAATAAATGTGACAAAGTGAAGAATTACTCTGACCTGAAGTGAAGGATAAGCTCTTTGAAGACTTCTTGTTTGGTTTAGTACGTTTGAATAAGATAGGTGTTCTCAATTGGGGCTGAATTCTGATTACTGACTGACTGACCAACATGATGTACCTTTCCATTGGACCAACCGGTGATGAGTTCTACAACACCGTCAGCGTTCAGGTCAAATGCGTGGATGCTCATTGCGTGGTTCTTAGACTGTGGAAGGAGAGAGAGAGAGAGAGAGACTGTTAGAGGTCTCTGCCTGTTGCTGGCCACGCATGGGAGTAAACAGACTTGGTCATAATTAAATATGTTTTGTGTAAATTGACAGAGAAACATTTACAGTTTGTCTCGATTCCTAAGATACTTTTAATTAAACTGGGGTCAAGTTGATCTCCATTTTAACGTAATGAGTACAGCAGTGTTCTTTGTTTGCAAAACAGTCATTTCTTATAACCTCCACACACAATGTCAATGGTAAGCACATTTTTGCAAAAGAGTAAACAAAACTTTTCACTAAAAACATAGAAGTTGAATAAATCATGTCAAACAACATTTGGAACTATAGTTTTAGTTTTCATGGTCGTTCCATGATACAGGCTGGGCACCAGGTCCTGCCTAATTACAGCAGATCAAATGTGTCTTCAATAGGAAGAATATTAAAAACTGATAATAGGTAAGTCAAAATGGTATAACACACTGTACAGATAAAATATACTGTACGTGTAAAATACATTTCTGAAATTGCTTGTTTTTTGCAGTGATTTCTTTGGTTTATTTTATTCTCTATATTGTATTTATACCATTTGTAAAGGACAAAATAAGTAAAAGGTAAAACAAAAACTTGTGATATACTGCATCTTTAGCAAAAATAATTTTAGAGTGAAAAAACAGCCCATGCAGGGATACTATACTCTTTACTTGCCCTTTGTGGTACAAACTATAACTACATTATCAACAAATGGCCCATACAGTGTGCAAATTTTTGACTGGTACTGTAGCAAAAAAAAAGGGTTAACCATGCTAGAGAGTATTGATAGTAAAAGTTAGTATTTTTTGGGCCATTGTGTAATGACTGATTGGAAAAACTCATGACATGGTAAGTTGTACCTATTGATTCAAGAACTTGATTTTGTCATGCATTTAATATTTTCCGTGTCTTAATGCATTTTACTAATTTAATTTGTCATTCTGGCCAACAATGTTTTCCATTTGGACCTGCGTGCAATACCTTGATTCTCCAGTAGCGGGCAGTGCGGTCATACACTCCAACAGTGCCATTTGCCAGCGCATAACCAAACCTACTGCCATGCATATGACAAAGGGAGGTAACCGTCTGAAATACAGTGAGAGAGCAATTAGAACATTATCTCTTAGCTGAAAGTATGTGTATGTACTCTACACATCAATCATTTTTTTGAAGGTTGCATAATATTATCAATACCTCATTTTCAGCCATCTCAGACACAAGTTCATCTTCTTTGAATACCCTAATGTCAAAGTCCTCTGATCCCACAAGAAGCTGCACAAAAACAAAGTGCACATACATAGCATATTAACCATTTGAGGTTCTAGTATATTTATGCTATAACAACATTTGAAATAGTGTAGATGTACACTAAAGTAGTTGAAAGAAAAAACTTCAGCAAAATAAAATGTCACCTCATTTTTCCCATCACCGGTAAAATCACAGAGAACCAATGATCGGACATTATCACCAGTGACCTGAAAACAAACCCCAGAAACCAGACAAAAAAACAGTTCTCATTGTCATTTTAGTTGTTAAACCATTCCCATTTCCCCATTTAATTTCTGCACGGTTCACATGATCAACCAAGTAAGAGGAACATGATCATACTGTCCAAAACTGGTCGTTCCCCTCAAAGTCAAATCCTTGTAAGGCGCAGTTTCCTCCAATGATGGCAAGGGGGGACTCAATGTTCCCCAATTTCCCTAAAACGATGGCATTTGCCCCATCTGTCACCTGATACGAGAATATAAAGGACATAGCATCTTTACTTACAAAACTGTGTTAAGTTAATAACTCATCCGTTACAAATTGGTAACATAATGTGATACTGCTGCTACAACAGAAACAGGAGGCTGAACTGATCATGTTGTCCACTGTGTCCTGTCCAGTCCTTGGCTCACCTCTCTATAGAAGATGTCAGCATTGTCATGCACATCATAGGCCAGCAGGTTTGTCTGTGTACCCACAAGGAGTGTATCTCCAGTGGTGTTTGGTCCTAGAGTACCAGCTGTCAGGCAGCTCACAGCCTGGTTGATGTTGAGCAGAGAGATGTCCGAGTCCTGGGCACTCTGGCTTAGACGGTGGGCTGCCTGTCGTTGGCCACGCATATGAGGGTTATGGATGAACACCTGATGGAAGAAAAGACTGATTAACTTCTACTGATGTGCTGTATTACAATGCATCATTCATACACGGAAACAGAGGGCAGGAAACTGGAGGACATACCTTCCCTGCCTGTGTGGCTGCTGTAAGGCACGGGTGAACTCCATCAAACTTGCCTATTGTAACCATGCGAGGGTTGATTTTATGGTTCAGCTTGAGGGTGAATATAGGCACCAACATGGTGGCAAAATCCTACAGCAAAAAGAACAAGTAATGGTAAATGCAGTGTGTGTTGTTTGCTTGTTCTGAGATGAGTATGGAATCGAGTCATCACTGCTGGCGTATGCGTGTTGCATCTCATTTTGCAATCTAGCAGCTACTTGCAAACTCCCCTTATAAACTGCTTACTCCAGTCGTCCGCTAGCTATCTCGTTACCTAGCAACAGAGAGCAGCTTGTCAAAGCTTTTCATCTAGCTAATCCCTGTCGTTTGCTCTCCGTGTTCATTGGGTCGTCCCTGTCTTCACCAACATCAAATTTGGATATATGGCCAATATAGTTAGCTATGATTAATACAAACAAATATTATAAGTAATATAATGTATTTCTAGAACACATCCATAAAACAATTGTAGATTACTCATCACATCTACCTAGCTAACGTACTTCGAGGCTAACTAACTCCAGCACTACTAGCATGCTAACCCCAGCCCCATAGCCAGCTGCACAACCGACCACATATAAACACAAAGTACTGTATTTTACGAAGACAGATAGGTACAACATTTTCTAGGACAAGTCGATATCTTACCGAAGTCCTGTACGTTTAACTAACTGCCTTAAACAATGAATCCTTCAGTGTTAGCCTGATAGCCAGCAAAAAGCATTCTATATAGCGTGTCAAGGCAACAAGATGTTTCCTAGTGATGTGTAATTCGCGAACGAACAGCTCTTTTTGAACGGCTCATTGTGGTGAACGAGGGGAACCGAATCGTAACAGTGGAAGATCCGTTATTTTGGCTCTCTTATTACATTTTTTTATAGCTCAAAACAAATATTAACTTCATGTAACATACAAAATAATTAACTTTAGATCTTGTATTCTCGAGTTTCATTACACAGCAATACATAACGGGTAGAGCGCATAATTATCTCCATGTGAATTTTTTTCAATTATGTTATGTGGGTGAAAAAGTCCTGATCCCTTTTCTTATAAACCTTATTAACCCTCTTTAGGTCAGGTACAAATGTAGTCCATTTGGTTGGGTATATCTAGTGCTTTACATTAGAATTTTTTTTTTCTCATTCTGCTAGGTTAGATTGTTGGACAATTCTTTACAGAGTGGTTTGAGAGCCAAATGAGCTGTCTGTTTGAGGTGAACCGAGTCATTTGAGCCGATTAGGAAAGATTAGTATAACCTGTTTCTGAATTGCGTTCCTTCTTTCGAATTACGTTAATTTACAATCACAAGTTTTGTACTTTGTTGGCTGATTGTTGTTTGATTTGAAATAACAAATATATACAATATAGAAGTACAAAATGGTTGGATCAAAATGGTTCTAGAACAGTGCCTCATGATTTTTTTTTATTTTACCCTGTTTTTCTGCAATTTTTGTTTATATCCAATTTAGCATCTGATGTGCTTGGCATTCTATGTTGATTTTCATTATTATTAATTGTAAAAATAATAAATGCTTAAATACATTTTATACATTTAAATTTCATTTCACACACTATTTATCACACTATTTGTAGAATGTACAGTAGCCTAAATAAACATAATGGAGTTTAGTCAGCTATTTTGTTGGAACGGATGCAAGTCGATTTTTTCATTTTACCCTGTTTTTCTGCTATTTTTGTTTATATCCAATTTGTGATTAAGGTCCTGCTTCATTGCAACAAAACAGCGGAATGGGGAAAGTCAGTGTCAAGGTATGTGTCTTCCGAGAACATCAGACGCTGTTCTGGTTCTTATCACGCTGCTCACTCAACTAGTAAGTCTAGACCGGAATCATTACATGTCAAATAAATATGTATAAATATGGAATTCCAGTGACGGAGACAGAGTACGCTAAAGTTTTCTATGCAAAACCTACAGGTCGTATAAGCATTGTACTGGGAATATATTTTTATGCAAACATTACAAGCCTGTTTCCAAGAACGTACCAAGGGACACTGTGTAAAATGTAAAGAAAAACAGAATGCAATGTGCAAATCATTTAAACCCTATATTCAATAGACATTAGTACAAAGACAACATATCAAATGTTGAAACTGAGAAATGTTATTGTTTCTTGAAAAATATATGCCCACTTTGAAATTGATGCCAGCAACATGTTCAAAAAATCTGGGACAGGGGCAGAAAAAGCCTGGAAAAGTTGTATAATGCTAAAAAAACATAGTGGAACATCTCATAACTAATTAGGTTATTTGGCAACAGGTCAGTAACATAATTGGGTATAAAAAAGCACCCCAGGGAGGATGAGTCTGTCAGAAGCAAAGATGAGGAGGGGTTCACCAATCTGTGAAAGACTGTGCAGACAAATAGTGCAACAATTTAAGAATAACGTTTCTCAACGTAAGATTGCAAAGAGATGGGGGATCTCATCACCTACATTACATAATATCATTAAAAGATTCAGAGAATCTGGAGAAATCTCTGTACACATGGGACAAGGCCGAAACCAATATTGGATGGCCATGATCTTCGGGCCCTCAGATGGTACTGCATTAGAAACAGACACAATTCTGTAGTGGAAAGCACTGCATGGGCTCAGGAACACTTCCGAAAACCATTCTGTGAACACAGTACATCGCTGCAACCACAAATGCAAGTTAAAACTTGGCTTCTTATCAGCGCACAGTCCAAAAGCCAGCATGCGTGATGGTATGGGGGTGAATTAGTGCACATGGCATGGGTGACTTGCACATCTGTGAAGGCACAATTAATGCTGAACAATATATACATGTTTTGGAGCAACATGTGCTGCCATCCAGACAACAACTTTTTCAGGGAAGGCCTTGCTTTTTTCAGCAAGACAATGCCAAACCACTTTCTGCACGTATTACAACAGCATGGCTCCGTAGTAAAGGAGTCCGGGTGCTAAAATAGCCTGCCTGCAGTCCAGACCTGTCACCCATTGAAAACATTTGGCACATTATGAAACTAAAAATATGACAAAGGAGACCCCGAACTGCTGAGCAGCTGGAATCATATATCAAGCAAGAATAGAAATACATTTCACTTTCAAACCTACAGCAATTGGTCTCCTCAGCTTCTAAACGCTTCTTTTAGTATTGTTAAAAGAAGAGATGATGTAACACAGTGGCAAACATGTCCCTGTCCTAACTTTTTTAAAATGTGTCGCTGGCATCAAATTCAAAAAGGCATGTATTTTTCCAAAAACAATAACATTTCTCAGTTTCAACATCCGATATGTTGTCTTTGTACTATTTTCAATTAAATATAAGGAAAAATGATTTACACATCATTGAATTCTGTTTTTATTTGCATGTTATGCAACTTTTTTGGAAACATGGTTGTAGACACATCAACAATACAATTGTACTAATAATTATATTAGGAAGTTATATACCAAGCTTGTTTTTCACCAGGTAAAAATATACTAGTGTTGTACATTTAAAAATATTAATTGACAGTTGGTTAGGAAGTAAAGTAAAAAGTATTGTGTGATTTGGCCATCATCCTCTGGGATGGGTGGAGGCATAGTCAGCATAGATTTCCAGATCTCATAGTGCTCTGGCTTGTCCCTCAGGCGTGTCCCATCAGCCATGCAAATTTGTCATCATTAGCCTTTTAAATTATTGTTACTCTATAAAGCTCCTAATGGGGAAAAAGTATTCTATGTTGATTTTCATTGTTATTAATTGTAAAAATAATAAATGCTTAAATACATTTTATAAATTTAATGTTCATTTCATACATTATTCATCACACTATTTGTGGAATGTACAGTAGCCTAAATAAACATAACGGAGTACAGTCAGCTATTTTGTTGGAACGGATAAAGTCTTTACGACAGTCGTTTCTAATTCTTCGTGAACTTAGCTATTGCATTAAATTGCACAATGTGTGTGGTATGACACAGCTAATTTACGTAGGCATGATTTTGTGAAAATGTTATTCATTCACGTTCGAATGTCACTCACGATCGTGGTCCGTGTGCAGATGAAAAAAAACACCGGACTGGGGAAGATCTCAATGTCATACTCTTCGAATCCTTTCTTCTTTTCTCCTTCTGAAACCTATTGAACGAGAAAGACAGACGTCCCGCCTCTCTTACATCTCCTCCAATGGGGTTTGACAAGATAACGAGGGGATACGAGAGAGGACACGAGGAGCATGACATTGAGATGTTTTCTGGAAATCTCTCAACAACCCACTCGTCCCGGAAAAGTGACAACAGCAGCATTGAAAAACTTTTCGGTACCGTGTGCACTGGGCACAGTAATGACGATGCTTGTCAAACCGAAAACCAGTGAAGAAAATATAGTGTAAATTATATTCACACACTAGTAGGGCTATTCAAATTCATACCCACATGTTTAAAGAATCACGTTAACTTTTCCCATTCGTTTTTTTAGTAGAAAGCCACTTGAAAACGAAACCAGTTGATGATTGAGTACCTTACTGTTGTCACAACTGAAACATAATACATTTTTATTTATTTAATCAGGCAGTCCCCGTTTAAAACGAAAGTGTGAATGTGCATGTAAACTAATATAATGGGCATGGTGATAATAAAACTCCATACCGGAGTAGTTGAAGGCAATTAATAAGGAAACATAAATAAAACGAAAATTGCTTATACATGCCATGTTCAGCTGCAATCTAATAAATCCTAGTCGATATGTGTACCAGATAACTAGTTAAAGTTATCTAACAGGCTATGCAAACAATAGGCAACTGTTCACTTGATGACGTTATCCCGCTGGAGAATGAAATAAACCGTGTGCAACTCATTTAAATGACAACAGGCGACGCGGATGTGCACGACTCTAGGTTTTGGTTTTGCACACGGCACCTAGCTCCCCGGGCGCTTTAAAAGCCGTGCTTGGGCAGCGAAAAATCAAACGCTGACATCTCACAGCTGAGGTCTTGCTGAAGTTTTACATTGGTTTTGGATTAAGACGCAACGGAAAAATGGATCCTTGTGAATGCTCCAAAAGTAAGTGCTCATATTGGTCAACAGTGAGAATCTAGGTTAGGCTAAGCATAGTTATTCAAGTAGAATTCTGGGGGAAATTACATAACCTAACTGTTACCCTTATTTTCTAACTTAATTGTTTTCTTTGTAGCTGGATCTTGCAACTGTGGTGGATCCTGCAAGTGCTCTAACTGCGCATGCACCAGTTGTAAGAAAAGTGAGTTATTTTTAAATTACTCATTTGGTTATGAACTCCTACACCTGTCTGGGGAGTACTGACCAATTTTGGTTGGTGCCACTGTGCATAGGTATGGTGGGCTGGGGCCCTTCATTTACCCCAGTTAACCATAAGATGATAGTCCCTTGGTCATCCCTAATCAATTTTATTCTATTAGGTTGCTGCTCCTGCTGTCCTTCTGGTTGCAGCAAGTGTGCCTCAGGCTGCATATGCAAGGGCAAGACCTGTGATACCAGCTGCTGTCAGTGAGGCCTGGTTCATGGCCATGACATCTGACCTCCATGCAACCCATTCCCTATTTAGATGTTTGTATTGTTGTTGTGTAAATTTTGTACTTTGTTTAATGTAAAGCAATAAATTGGGTTCAACTAATCAATCTTTGAGATTTTGTACTTGGTTAATTGTAAGGGCTGGGGTGGTGGAAATCATGACATTGTTAACTTCTGTTCTAAATGTCTGGGTAATTGTGATGGCTTGGTCATTAGTTTTAACACCAGTGGGTCTCTTGGTAACCCATTCATGATAAAGTAATTTCCAGTATTACCATGGCAATAATGCCTTATCTAGATTTGTCTAAATCATATGGCCATTCCTTAAACATCTTGTAAGTTACACTAAGGTTTTACTGAATTGAGCACACAGCTCTTTCTCCACTTTAGTAGTGTATGTATTAATCATTTATGCTGTGTATCAGGTAGCTTGAGACAATAACATTGTCGGATCATTTAGCCTGCACATTTAACTTGTTGCACTCAAAAGCATATTTAATCTTAAGTGTGTGTGTGTACACAAGTGAAATGAGAATTTAAAAAGATCCAACATCCCCACCTACTGTTTAAATGTGTCCTGGTCTGACTGGCCCAAATTGGATGACTTTAATGAAAGCTAGAATATGATTTAAGACTTTGGATGGTTAACACCTTGGCCAATTTGACAAATTCTGCTGGGGAACAGAAGATGACATGGTTGTAAACCCACAAGTCAGAGTTTAACCTTCAGTGCAACACATTGCCCTAAGTGATACAACATGTTAACTTGTCTGTTTTCTATAAATGTACAAGGTATATTCTAAGTATAACCTCTGTCCACACAGTTATTGACCCTATTTAAACTTCATAAGCTAACAGACTTGCATCAAATGTTGATTTTTGTTCCCCAACAGTCACTGCCTTTCTAATTGGTTGAATTATGGGGATATAGTGTTCATCTTTGTGTTGCTTCTTACCAACAGCCCAATGTAGCCATGCCCTGCTTGGTGAGAGGCATTATTACAAACAATGATTAGCTTGTTTTAGGGCAATGTCACCAAATTATGTCACTATAATAGGGACCAACATTACTGCGATTCAAGTATACAGTGAACAAATTGTGGTATTTAACATCTGTCACCAGTTGACTGCTGAGTTGTCACTCGCAACGAGCATGCCCAAAAAGCAACACAAATCTAAATACTAGATAATGCTTAACCTTCATGTCAACACAAATTGTTGTGCCCTATTCAAACTTAAGCTTACATAACATTGAACCTACGTCAAATGTTGACTTAAGTCCATGCTTTATGGGGTGCGTTTGAGCAAATCACGTCAAAACGTTCAACAGTGACTGCCTTTCAAATTGGTTGAATTACAGGGACGTAAAGTGTTCACCTTTGTTGCTGAAGTTGCTTCTTACCAACAGCCCCATTCAGCCATGCCTTTTGGTGGGAGGCATTATTACAACCAATCATTAGCTTGTTCTTGAACAAGGGCAAATGTGACCAAATACGTGACTAACATGCACCAAAATTACTGTGATCCATGTATACAGTGGACAAATGATTGTGATATTTGACACCTCTCTGTCACCAAGAGACATGAGAGGGTAATAAAACTCAACTAGCAGACCCGTGGGTAGAGCCGGGCATTTCCCCTCTGACAGGATTTTTTCGTTTTCCAGTTTTGTTTCCCCATAAACACAACAAATGGTATATGAATGACTATTCCTGGTTTTGCCAATATATCTCTGCTGGGCCTGACAGTTGTGCCGAACATGACACAGGTTAAAAGCTAATATGCTATTATCTGAGGAGGGGAGAGAGTGAGGTGTAATAATGTAATATATGGTGTTGAACATGTATTCTGAGTGGCACTTTACCATGCCAAGCAGGTAACACCTTTGTTACCTTGTATTGGAAGCTCACTGGATCTCCAGGGGGAAGATATACTGAAACGTTTTTTACTCATGGAGAACAACATACTTCTGTCTTTTATTTGTCTTAAAATATTTCACAACATAAAACCAATATGACCTTACATTATTTTTTTTTTCTAGTTTCAGTGTTTTAACACAAAAATCTAACACAGAATACCATTTGTAATTCAGTAATATGAAAAAAATGGTCAGGTTTTTGAATACTTTTGCAAAGCACTGTATGTTCTGGCATTGTAAGTGTTATTAGATAGAGACAGTAGCGAAATGTATTGCTTTTGTTAAATATCTGTGATCTAGAACCATACTGCAGCAGTACATGCACAGGCCACATCCTGCAGGACCACCCCTCAAGCACATGGCTGACATGTGTATTTGTTTTTCTCTTCCTTCTAGCGTTCCCTAATAGCTACTTTATTGAGTAATGTGTACTCCCTACTACAGGGTTATGTGGACATCCCACCTAGCTATTTTAATAAACTAACTGTAAGTCGCTCTGGATATGAGTATTAGCTAAATAACTAAAATGTTACATGTGACTCATGGCCAGGAAGCCTGATCATAGAGTAGGACAGAGGCTTCTGTTGGCTAAAAGTCCACTTCAGCATGATCTCATTGAGGGATTGCCACACCATTCGAATATATCCAAATGGACAGAACTTCCAGCTTCATTGTGATTTATTTGCTTATCCCTGTGGATGACTTGGAATCATGATCACGTATGGGATTGACGACACAGTTGGAGTTAGGTAGTAATTATTAGCCTGTGAATTTGGAAGCTGCGCCCCCCAGTTGACTAAAATGGCTGAGGCTCTTAACGGCACTATTCACATATCGCGTAATAAACAGGGATGTGTTCGATGTCATACTCTATGAGCCAAATCCACCGAGTCTTTTTATTGTTTTCTTTAAAAGATAGCAGTGCTGGAACTGCAGTAATAGTGCCATAACTGCAGTTAAGCTGTTGATGTGGACACATTATTTGCAAGATGAAGATGTATGTTTTAGTTTAGGCTACTTTTAACGTTATGGAAGGTAAAGATGAACAAAAACGATAATAAACTATAATAAATCTGAGGTGGAATTGGGTTATGGCCAGCAGTGACCCCTGTCATTTACCTTTCCGCACCCACTAAATCAGAGTAAGCCTCCATCCAAGTCTCCTCGTTTGGATCGAGCGTCCTGGAACGTAGCAAAGGTTCAGTCGAGGTGAACACACCGCTGTAAAAACAATCTACTACGGACCTCCAGGGTATAATTGAAATGCCACTGATAATCTTCCAGCTGTAAAAAAAATTCCAGCGATTAACTCTGGGTATTCCCATCCAATGTAGTACTTATGTTAAGTTAGTAAAATTATGTTATATTCAGCCACAACGGTGCGAGTTCAATTACGCCCATTACACTCCAGCACAGCTGGTGGCGGAAGAGAGCCGTCCGGAGCTGTCCCACAAGTAAAAACCGCTAAGTCGTATGGGAAAACAAGACATCATCCAATCAGCGTAGACCGCAGAAGTGCCGGGGTAAAATGTTTTTCTCTAACTGGAAAGCAAGTGAGATAAGCGCAAAACAGTGAAATCAACTTGTGTAACGATTATTTTCTTTGAACAAGGGACATTTTAATTCGACATCTAGGCTTCTTGTAAGTTGCCTAAATAACTATGACTGGTGCTAGTTCATGTAGCTAGCTAGTTAGCCTGTTAGCTACTACTATCAACATGTATCATCACATCAGTACAGAACGCGGCCTGAACTAGGTGTGCGGCAGTAGCTTAGTTATATTAAACTAGCTTGTTAACGTTCTTTGTACCACACACAAACATCGAATTGTTTTTTAAAAGTTATGGCATATCATTTTTGATATGAGTTACTATTGTTCTAATCAGTCATCAATATCGGTCATAATAAGTAAGAGTTTCACCACGCTTGATAGTAGCAGCTAATCATCGTGCGGAGGGTCATGCACGCAATGGGATGGGTTAGCAAGCCGGCATTGCGGAACAGTCACAACAACAAGGGTTTAAAAACTATGTACCCGTTCTTAGAAAGTAATGTTTTTTACAACGGCATATGGGACAACAGAAGACCAGGCTATTGACGGACCAATTAGAATTTGAGTGCTGTACTATGGTGCATGATAGAATAATCACAACGGATTTCAAGAACCCGTCCACTGATTAGTCCTTGGACAATATCATTAACTCTTGAAATCAATGTTATCTGCTATCCATGATTCCAAAATCAGACGTGGAAAGTGTGATGTCACTGATTTTGACTGTACTCCCGGCCATGGTACAGACGTAAAGACTCTATGTAATTTAGATTAGGTCTCATATCACAGAGGTTTTCAACCAGACATTTTGACTCTTCCAGTGGTTGTCATGGAAGCGGAAGGCTTTGGAGAACTGCTACAGCAGGCCGAGCAGCTTGCAGCGGAGACTGAGGCCGTGTCAGAGCTTCCCCATGTTGAGAGAAACCTTCAGGAGATCCAGCAAGCTGGAGAGAGGCTGCGCTCCCGTACCCTAACCCGAACATCACAAGATGCAGCTGATGTAAAAGCGTGAGTCCTGACTTGTCTGTCAGTCACTGAAATGTACTTATTGATGATACTCATGGCCAATAAATCAGCAGACACTATTTCATGAATGATGGTGAAAGGTAGGAAGAGTTTGAAGTTAATTATTTATAGTTCATTGGTATAACTGGCTATTATGTTTGGCGACAATAGATTTATCTAGTTATCAATTCAAATTACTGTTACTTCCTCAGAGGAAACTTCATGGTGTTGACCTACAATAGAATGCATGAACAGTTTATCTGAATAGAAGCATAGAAACATGACATGCAATCACAGGTAAACATAATAAACATATACTAATACTCCTTCAACAGTTAAGGAGTTTTATACTGGTCATTAGTTTGTGTTCTGTTTTTTGGCTCTTTGTTCCCCCTTCTTCCTCAAAATAGTTTTTTTGTGAATGTCACTTAAGATTTCCTGGCATTCTACAATGACCTTTCCACTGATTATTACACTACAAACGATGGGTTCCCCCCAAAAAAACACTATCATATTCAAAACTAAGATGGATGCTGTAAAGCTTTTATAAATGTGTGCATTACATTTTTTAATTTTCTGCTGAAAAAACAAGTGTAGCTGACACTTGTTTTTGCAGGAGCGTTTGCAGTCGATGATGCTTCTTAGATGTTTCTATTTGTAATCCTCCTCTGGTTCAATGGTCTCCCCTGTTAAAATCCAACATTGAGCCGTGGTTGCTCTGTTGGTAGAGCAAGGCATTTGCAACATCAAGATTTGGTTCTATTTCCACCAGGGGAAAGAATGAAAAAGTAGAAAAATGTAGGCTCTCACCACTGTACACCAGTATTAGAAGTCCACACCCCAGTGAACCTGTCTCTTTCCACCAAGAGGCACCCTTCTGAATTGCTTGCTGTGTCGATAATTACTATTTCATCTGAATTCTTAATCAACACTTGTTTAAACAGCCTTTTAGGGACTGGTTAATGATGTTAACTACCCTGCACAAAGAGAGGAAACATGAGTGTACTTTTTGTTTCTGCGTGAATATTTTTTCTATATGTAAATGTTCTTGAGTGTATGGCACCGAGTGTGTTGCCCTGATGCCCTTGCCTTTAGTGAGGACCACAATCAAAACAAGTCTTTGGACTTGTATGTGTTTATATTCTTGATAGTTTGAGGTGTGTATCTGTTCTGTATTTCTCTGACAATATTCTTGCATTTTAAATTGTCAAATCAAAGTCACTAATTTTATAGAAGGTGTTTCATTTGATATTTTCATAACTTTTTGTGCTCTAGGGTATTGCATTTATGGGAGTAAACGTTATGGGAGGTCTGCATTGCAGTGAACGCCATGCACTTTTTGCCCTCTAGACTAGAGGATAGTCTACTAAGTGCCACCTGCTATTTCATGTGTTCCCTGTAGATCCATCCTACTGGGTTCCAGAGGTCTGGACATCTTCCACATCTCCCAGCGCCTGGAGAGCCTGAGTGCTGCCACCACCTTCGAACCCCTTGAGCCAGTGAAGGACACTGACATCCAGGTATCAACGCTGCCTCTATTTGCAAGGGTGGGGTCTGTTTGAGATTGTAGGCTGGTTTTTATCTGTACATTTCCAGTTTAGGGATGGGGACTGATAAGAATCAGCACGTACTTTAGCATTCAAATACTTCTGAGTAATCTTTTTTGTAAAGTAAAAATATAAGCCTATTTTAACACTGAAAAAGCTTTTTAAAGTGTTTTGTGATTATGGGACATTTTTATTTGATTTTATTTTAGTTCATGAAACATGGGACCAAAACTACATGTTGCGTTTATATTTATTACTGTGTCATATTATATATTGGCAAAAGTCAGGACCTGTTGACACAAATGTTTGCTTTGTGAGTTAATCCCATAAAAATGCATGTTTACTCTTCTGCCATTTGTCCGACCATTCGTCTTTCAGGTTGAAATATCAAACAAAGGCCAAAAACCTGGTGACAAATTCAGAGTTTCAGTGAGCTTTTTGCTTTCTTCTACATTTTAGTTCCTCAACATGCATTTTTATGGGATTAACTCTTTTAAACCTTTTAAAATGATGAACAGTGATATTAATGACAAAGGCGAAACAGTTTCAGTAGTCCAAGTCATGGCTCATGTATTCAGCAAATAATAATGTACTTATAATGAGTAGAAATGTACTAAATAATACAGGACACTTTTATGGCTATTCAACTGTTATTTACTAGGGTTTGCGTACTGATTAATCCCACCAAAATCTAAGTTTAGATATTTCTAATGTATACTTCACTGTTATTTCAATACAAAGTGGAGATAAAATTAAAGATGAGTCTCCCATTTAAAGTTTTATGAATTTACTTGCACCTTGTATGAATGTCATGTAAAGATATTTTATAAAATATGAGTCTGGGCTTAATCTGGACCAAGTGTACTCTTTAAGCCCAGTGGAGTTCTAAATAAGTCCATCTCTTGATTTAGTGTTAATAATATCAATTTTATTTACAATTTAATTGATTTAATAATTATTCAGTTAAAATAATGTATTAGCTAATATTGTAAATACTTGAATTATTGAAACCAATACTTTAGATATTGCACCAAAATACATTTGAAATTGTGGGTACTTAATCTAGCTGATCATTTACATTTCTGCGTATTACATTTTAATTGTCATTAATGCATGTTTAAAAAATGTATAACTTAACAAATTGAACAATAGTTATATGGAAATATGGGATTTGTCACTTGTTTTATGTGGAACTGCTCGCGCTGATCCCTCTTCCTCCTGTCATTAGCTCCACGTGTTTTCTCTTCAGGTGATCATGCATCACAGTCATGCTCCAGTTCAGTGAATTTGCATATTTTGCAGCAAACTGTATTTTTCAGTTCTTCTATCTAAGTGTTCCTATGCCTTAGATTACTTCGATTATACACACATTTTCGCTGATGTAGCATATGCCATCTTTTGCCTTTTTATTTTATAACAAATCCTTTGACTAAACTATTCAAAAAAATGTGCTGGCAATAAATATACATTATAAACTACAATACAGTGTAAATTATTGCAGCTTTTTAGTAATTGTAGTTGTTTTTTGTTTTTTTTAATCAGTCAGCTATAATTGGACAACAGGT
Source organism: Esox masquinongy (assembly GCA_016801175.1). NCBI lineage: Eukaryota > Metazoa > Chordata > Actinopteri > Esociformes > Esocidae > Esox > Esox masquinongy. The sequence continues at coordinate 117,018 of JACXGI010000291.1, forward strand.
CTACTGTAGTTGGACAAGGCTGTCTGATTGTGCACATGTTCAAAGTAGGAGATTGCCTAAATATGCATTATTTCTTAGGAGAAAAAAGCAATGACAAGTTGAGTAAAATGACAGCCCTTTAATTGCATTTTAGTTGTTTGCTTTTTCTCTATAAAATAATGCATATTAAATCTACCATTTTACCTCTATTGGTAGAGGCAGTCATCATCATAAAAACATGCTTTTTCTCTTTTTGATTTAATTCCAAAGATGTTAGTGGGCTTAATAGGTACTTACACTAGTGGCAAACTCTCTCAGACAGTAAACCCCTTCTGATATTACCATCAGTTCGGAAAATACCTAATGTGCAGGGGGTACTTCTTTTGTTGACCATTGGGAAATGTAATTACTAGTATAACTATAAAATAATTTTTATTTTCAACAATATTTAAATATTCATTAAAATAAATAATGGATGTGAACCTAATCACTGTTTACTACTTTTTGTTTATAATTTAAGGCTATAGGTGGCAGGAAATGGGTAATTAGTGGTGTTCAAAAACAAAAAGCCCACAAAAACAGTTACATAATAATAATATAATAATAATGTATGTATTCATGATGAGACATATATTAGATCAGAGCAAAAAAAAATGTTTTGTTTGCCATGCATCAATAATGTTAGTATTTATTGGAAAGGTCCATCCAGTTCATAATAGTGCACTTTTAACCACCCTGTGAATTCACTGTACTTTATTTAATCTGTTGTGCATATTTTTCTGTGTGATCCTGGGAAGAGCACAGAACTATCATTGTGTGACACATTTGCATTCATTTAATGGGTTTTCTATTTGTGCATGAAGGCATTTCCCCTACCATTTCTCAAATAATACAGCCCCGGAAAAAATTGAGACCACTGCAACTTTTTCTTTCCTTTCCAAAAAAAGTTGAAAAGGAAAGTTTTGAGTGAGGAACAGAAGCATTCAGTTTGCAGTGGTCTCTTAATTTTAACCCTTCTGTTCCTCACTCAAAACCTTCCTTTTCAAAAAAACTTTTTCGGAAAGGAAAGAAAAAGGTGCAGTGGTCTCTTAATTTTTTCCGGAGCTGTACATTTTAAAAACGCAAAAAAATATCCCAGCCATGTAGAAAAATCAAATGACACCTGTAATGGTTTTTCTTAATTTAGCATGACTTAACGTTATGGAAACATGATTATTGTCAGGTCCTTCTTTTGTGTTTTTCAGAGCCATGGAAAGCTGGTAGGTAATGGAAATGCAGGTTCTTCAGATGATAATGAGGCTTTTAGTCAAACTGGCGTTTTTATATCGAGTTCTGTTAATGTCACAGCTGAGGTTTACTGGGTAGGATTTGTTAAGCTAGGAAGCAAAAGGCTAATGGATTATTTTGTAGGATCATTGCAGTCTCAATTTGGTGTGAGGATTAGAAATGTTTTGTGTAGCAGAAAAAATTCTGAAACTTGATGGATAGTGTCAATCCCTAGTTCTGGAACAAGTGTACAAAAAAGCTGAACCGTCCTCCTATGTGCTGATTCCGTGAACTTTCTGATTTTTAAAAGAAGCAGAATGGCTTGACGAGCAGTTTTTAGATGGCACGTCCGACTTTCAACTTCATTGGGAGTTGCTGCTATGACACAATTAGATATCATAAAATTGGATACAAAAGGGTGGAGAGAATTTGAGTAGTTGCTCTGCCTCCAACAATGAAATATAGTTGAACTGGAGTCTAGAAAAATGTAGTGATTACCTTTTATTTGTCTGTGTAACTGAAATAGGTATTATATGATTTATCAATGTTTTTCTCTGAACATTTTCCTTAGGAATGATAATGTTATTCAATATTTGGGATACAGTTATTTTCTTACTAACACAGGAACCTAGGCTCCAAGCCCCCAGGCCCATATTGAGATGTATAACATTTTACATGGACAAATATTTGCTGACATTTTTATAATAAGGCTTTTACAAGTTTCATGTTATTGATTTATTGAAAGTCAAGGGTAAGCTCTTAATTGCAAACTCCTCGTGTCCTTTCTCCATGGCCCTGTCTTCAGACTTTGTCCTCCAATTGGTTTTGAGAATGAGAGGAGAGGACACGAGAAGTATGCTTTTCGATATCTTCATGAAATGTGAAATGCCTGCAATTTGTTAATGGTAGCACTCACATTTGCCAATTGTGTTACATCATCTTGTTTCTGTAAATCTGTAGCCATTTAGTGGGAACTGTCTGAGATGAGGGATACAGAGAAATAACCTCCAGTTAGGCTATGGTATGTTGAAATCCTATAGGAAAACAGGATTTGGTAGCTATAGTATAGAGTTAGACCATTATTTTGTTCTGGTGGTCACGATGTAAAATCACGTATGGAGCTAATTACGCCTGAAGGCCTGCAGTCCTCTAGCCATAGCCCAGACCCTCAAATTTACATACAATAGTGTCTTTTACTCTAAAATGACACGGGCTATTTATTTTAGCAGTTATGATATTGTTGCAGTGACGAATTGCATTTATAAGCCTATTCTGGAAGACATTGTCCATACCGTTAGACTACTATGATTCTAATTAGATCCACAACAGGGCTAGTATGTATGTCTGAGGGGCAGGCTGGGGTGCTATGTGGTGAGGGTAGGCAGCAGATAAGGAGTGAATGAGTGGGGTGTTGAATTGCTTTATTGATCTCCTGATATTTTCATGACCCCAGTGCTCCGTCTCCCATCCTCCTGATCATCCCTGACTTGTGGTAGGTTAGCCGGATGGAGCCCTGGGTTTTACTGGAAGTGCACTTAGCCCCTTGGCAGGATTTAACAAAGCCTTTTAGCTGGCCTCAGACACAGTGGACTACGGCCCTGTGCACCCAATATCCACTTTGCATTTCTCTACTCTTAGAACCATTTTGTTAGGTAATTGAAATAACTTTTATTTATTTTTATTTTTTGAAGCCACTACTTCTGCCTTGTCTAGAGTTGAGTCACGGTAAAGCTGGTAGGTCTATTACCAAACTGCAGGACAGTGAAGTTCACTTTTCCCACAAAGTGGCCCTTGTTAGAATACAAATTATGTGTGTTGATTGCCGAGTCATCTTCCATTCGTTGCCACCCTGTACAGGTCTGCCAGGTAGGCAAGAAGTGACAGCTCTATGTGCTGTGCGTAGTGGTACTGAATGGTCTGCTTTGTAATAGCCTACTAATAGTAATTTATTCATATCTTAGTCTTTTCAGTAAGCTACTGATAGTAATTTATTCATATCCTAGTCTTTTCAGTAACCTACTGATAGGAATTTATTTGAATCTTAGTCTTTTCACTAGTCTACTGTTATTAATTTATTCATATCCTAGTCTTTTCACTAGCCTAATGATATTAATTTGTTCATATCCTAGTCTTTTCAGTATTGCCTACTGATATTAATGTATTCATATCCTTGTCTTTTCACTCGCCTGATGATATAAATGTATTCATATCCTAGTCTTTTCACTAGCCTACTGATATTAATTTATTCACATTTATTTCACTAGTCTAGGTGCTGTTAGTATTTGTTCCCATGATGAAGTTAGGAGGCAGACTGTAGGTCTGATGAGGCTTGCCATAGAGAGGATGCATTTACAAATAATTTACATTGATTGGCCCAAGGAGGTACTATAGTCATTTTTAGGGGGTGCAGCATAATGTGTGGGGGGTGTCTTGTTTCGGTTGCCTTGTTATCGATGTCCCTGTTTCAAAAATTGGGGTGCATCCGCCATCGGGAACCCACACCTGTGAAAATATAGCAGAAACAATTCAAACATCACAAAATTGCTGGTCATCTTTGCTATATTTTATATATATACAGCTAAAAAATTAAGAGACCACTGCAAAATTATCAGTTTCTCTGTTTTTACTATTTGTAGGTATGTGTTTGAGTAAAATGAACAGTTTTGTTTTATTCTATAAACTACTGACAACATTACTCCCAAATTCCAAATAAAAATATTGTCATTTAGAATTTTTATTTGTAGAAAATAACAACTGGTCAAAATAACCAAAAAAAGATGCATTGTTTTCAGACCTCAAATAATGCAAAGAAAACAAATTCATATTCATTTTTCAACAACAAAATACTAATGTTTAACTTAGGAAGAGTTCAGAAATCAATATTTGGTGGAATAACCCTGATTTTTAATCACAGCTTTCATGCGTCTTGGCATGCTCTCCACCAGTCTGTCACATTTCTGTTGGGTGACTTTATGCCACTCCTGGCACAAAAATTCAAGTAGCTCGGCTTTGTTTGATGGCTTGTGACCATCCATCTTTCTCTTGATCAAATTCCAGAGGTTTTCAATGCGGTTTAGGTCTGGAGATTGGGCTGGCCATGAGAGGTCTTGATGTGGTGGACCTCCATCCACACCTTGATTGGCTGTGGCATGGAGCATTGTACTTTTGGAAAAAACAATTCTCAGAGTTGGGGAACATTTTCAGAGCAGAAGGAAGCAGGTGTTCTTCCAGAATAACCTTATACTTGGCTTAATTCATGCATCCTTCACAAAGACAAATCTGCCCAATTCCAGCCTTGCTGAAGCATCCCCAGATCATCACCAATCCTCCACCAAATTCCACAGTAGGTGTGAGACACTGTGGCTTGTAAGCCTCTCCAGGTCTCCGTCTAACCATTAGATGAACAAGTGTTGGGCAAAGCTGAAAATTTGACTCGTCAGAGAAGATGACCTTACTCCATTCCTCTACGGTCCAATCCTTATGGTCTTTTGCAAACTTCAGCCTGGCTCTTCTTTGCTTCTGATTGATGAAGGGCTTTTTTCTAGCTTTGTACGACTTCAGCCCTGCCCCTAGGAGCCTGTTCCGAACCGTTTTTTTTTTTTTTTTTGTGTTTTGTTTTTGAAATATATATAGAAAGATAACTTTTGTATGATTGAATTTGCATTTGTTCTTGAATTTGCATTGAATTTGTAGCATCATCAGAAGCTACATTTTTAATTTATGCCACGGTACACTGGTACAAAAATGGCATATTGACGTTGGCCGATTGTGTTGTATGAATATCAGCTATCAGTAACATCTTATCGATACATCTCTTCTCACTTGTTCTCAAATGACTTTCTACCTTTTTAATATGTGCTAGTTTTTAATGATGAATTATTCCTCCGCTCCTTCAGTGTAGAGCTAAGTGTGTAAATGCTTATCGTAAGAGGAGTGGTATCGCGGTGTCCTGGCTAAATCCCTCTCATTCCTGTTTGGCATAAATCATCTCTCCACCTCATGGGTGATATAGTGGCGAGGGTTCTGGCACAGATTGGGTTGTGTCTCCCAGTCAGTTTGTTCCATGTACTCTCTTAACATATTCATTATCAGATGTTGAAACAGGTTCATGGAAAGCTCTTTTTATGTAACTTTTTCAGTTAATCTGTAGCATGTTAGAGACGCCAGCAATGCCTTGGTAGATAGATCATTTGTCCAGCTGTTTACCTTACTGTTTGAATGGTGACATTGAATATGAGGAAAGGCATGATTCACAGTGCATGATGTGATGGTACTGAGATAACTGTTAGAGTTTAAAAAAATTGTTTGCAAACATACTGGCAGCGCCCATTGATTTAAGAGGTGTTCCTTTATTACTGCTGCGTCTTGTGCCAAACCCGGTCTGCGGTCGGAAGTACATCGGGCCAAATCCCGGGGGTAGACTAATGTTTCCCCGGGTTTACGATCTGCATTAGGCATGGTTCCCCACTGTAATAAAAGTGTGTAGGTATGTTGTTATGTTAATGTAGTACTCAGATGTGTTCAACCAATATCTGTATATGACCATTTGTTGTAGTTGCTTGATAAGGATGTATCGGGAGTGTTTCCATGTAAGGTATTTCCTTAAATCGTTCCATTAGCCCTCGGCCAGGTAGGGGCCCAGCTGGTACCTTTTCATGGTCACCTTTGAAGATGGATAGTCTAGCACCTCTCTGCAACCTCCACCGCTAGGGTGCTCATTGTTATAGGGGCTGCATTTAGCTATGATTTTCATTGTTCTGGGTCACTAACAATAGTCTTGGTAGTATTACTTGAAACAGCGTACGATAATTACCGTGACAATAAGGACTGCAGTCGGTTTTGACATTCTATCGTTCAGAACCGCTGGCTGCCTGAGCGATTCACTGGAGATGTCCTGCTCCCAGGACAATGCAGGACAATTCTCACTGCTTATGGAGCTTCCCAGCCAGTTGACAGCTAGTGGCTCAGTCGAGGCTTGGACCTAGACTGTGGTGGGCAGCTTGACGCTACGATGGACTGCCTCAGACCACTGTGCCACCTGGGAAGCCGTAGCTCACTTTTTTTTGTCTGCAGAAAAGCGTAGTAGAGGGACAAAAAGCATTGCCTGCATTACCCTCCCCCACTGGTAAATGTCCAGACCCTTCTCTAGCTCAGCTCAGATACCTACATACTCCATAGACAGACCTATCAGGAGGCCCAGCTCATGAGCTCCATTAGACACTGATTTTAATTTAGAATGGAAAATGTTTATACCACAAATGTTGCACTGTGGACTCCATTTTTCTAGCTGTAAGTCATTCTATCTTGAGAGGGGAAAGATGTACATCCTTGGTAATAATGATGTGTTATTCTTCCCAGTGATTGCTGTACTGTGTAGTACTGAATGTTGAAGTGCTCAGAGGGTTAGCTTAAGACAAAGGAAAAGCTGATGCTGATGAGGCGTAGCCGCTCCTATTTTTATGTGGGCGGCACACAGAGATGAATTGGGGTGTGAATGATGTTTGTGGTCTATAGGGCTGCTAATGCATGTGATTTTCCGCATTTACCTTTATGGTTTGTGAATGGCCTACCGTGCATTTCTACCAACTGATTGTAGTGTGTGTTTGTGTGTGTGTGTGTTGCTCACAATGGAGAGGATAGAGACAAAGAAAATTGGTGCAAACAATTAGTTGAGCGACAAAAAACAAAACATGGATGGTAAGATGGGACAAGAAGACAGGACATGAAATTAAACCCGCGCCGAACATGAACACGGGTGAGAAAAGCGATGGAAAGACCGACTGTTCACATTGAAACAGTAAAATGGCGGTGTCTTTCTCTCCTGCTCTCAGTTTTTCTATTCCATCTTTTTGCGTTCCTGCTCCCCCACCCTCTCCTTCAGCAGCTACAGTGATGGCATGCGTTCTCTGGACA